>JAQFYP010003014.1:0-11608 GCA_034694865.1 Bilobella braunerae | reverse complement strand
CGACACCGGGACTCGAACCCTGTCCGTCCATGGCTAGGGCTCAAGGCTCTAACCACCCGGCCTTCGGGAGTTGGACTTATTGCCTGACATTGCAAACCTTCTGTTAATCTTACGGAGAAACAAACACTTTAATTCTTAAGTACTAATACATATCAAACGCAGTTGGACGTAGTGGGCGGTAAATCGTCAGGCATTTAATTCACCAACTATTTTCTGGTGAATTCTAACTAGAGTCGCCTAGGCCTAATGCTGAAAAGCGTCGCCATAAACTCGAACATCAACATTTGCGGGTTCAAGTACTCTATTTTTTATCATAAACTTTTTAAATTGGCTAATGAACTATGTTCTAATCATTCAGTCAATTCCCATATTGTGAGTTCATTTAGTTTATGAACAATTAACAATAATTAAGTTTTGGAAGTTAAGCTTTACATTTAATAGCGAGACTTACGTACGCTGAAGCTAATTGTGACCTTTAAATGACTAAAAAATAATGTCTAATAAGTTCATTTTAATTAACAGATAAATTTTATTAATCACATCAGTGTTACAATTACTGCTAAAATAGACGAAATATTAAACCGAACACCTAAGCTGTTGTCTCGAATAAATAAAGTCATAAGTAAAGTTGCAGTTACTTATTTAGCCCCAATAATATTATTATTAGATTCCAAGTTGTCATCAATAAAAAAAAGGTTTTGTTTGTCAGTCAATTTTCACATATGTCAGTCTTGGAGTTAGGAGGAAATTTAAAGGAGAGGTAAAATTTTACGCAAGATGTTAGCAATTTTTGAAGATACTGAACGCTAGAATACAATTGTAGTAAATCGTCAAAAAATCAAGTAAGCAAATCAAATTCAGGTCAAAAAGAAAATAGGGGAGTTACATAATTTGAATGAAACTAGTTATACTAATAAACCGTTGCATCAAGCAGCGTATTGTAATCATACGAACAAATTCTCATAATCTCAGCATCCACTATTAACTTCCTTTTCATGCCAAAGTGGAGAAACAGGAAAACTATACTTTTATTTAGTTTGAGATGGTAATTAATTTTACGTCGATACTGGAAGAAAAATGGTTTTTTTGTTTCATACACAACTATCAAACAGCCGAAAAGTTGATTTTTCTGTTTCGTTTTTTTTTTAGCAATTTACGACCTCTAAAGTTTAATGAGGGACCAGCTTGGCTCGTTTGATGGGATGAGTGGTCAAGTGGACGAGGATGATGGACCACAGATAAATACACCAAAAATACAAATTTGTATAATGATATACACAAATTGTGGAGCAATTAAAATAAACAATAAGTTTTATTGTGAACCGAAAAGGTTAAACTTCGAGTTCAAATTTTTTAACAAACATATTTTGCTTAAAAAAGTTGAAACCTTGAGATAATTCTGGAGAAGTTTTCAATTAGCACTTGTTTTTATCTGCTTCTTCTGTATTTTTATCCTCACTGTGATTTGAGAATATTAAACTAACAAAATTTCCTTTGGAGCGACGTTTTATTTTTCTCAAAAAACTGGTTTTTGCTCATTTTTTCTAGTAAGACTACACTGTTATACTTCTAATTAGTTTACCTTCCTAAAGAATTGTTTTTCATTACAACAACCACAGAAGAGTTAATTAAATGTAAAATAATTGTGGTTATATATAATTAGATGAATGTGGAATATATACAAAAGTATTCCTACAAGAATCATAGTAAAAAGTAGTTTGATTTCTGTTTTTTTCCAGGATAGACTAACAATAAGTATATATTGGATTAAAACTTGTTACTGAGTAGTACTCAATAGCCACTTTTAGCTAAGCAGAAATGTCTACTTTTGTACTGTTTTCAATTTGCAGCGCAATTCTAATTCTTTATATTGGGACAAGACCAAAGCGAAACCGTCCTCCAGGTAACTAGATACTTAGCTACAAGAATACCTTAGCTACAAGTTAAGTAAACTAGTTAAAATACATAATCACAATAATTAGGTCCATGGAACATACCATTCTACAGCGGAATATTCCAAATTGGCCCGGACGCTCATGTTACATTTCACAATTGGGCCAAGAAGTATGGGCCACTTATTCGAACCACACTTAAACTCAAGGAGTGAGTGAATTAAAAAAAAATCAATCTAACAAACATCATTAACACGTTAGTGCAGTAAAATATAGTTAGTCAATCTTGCAACTACGCATCCTTATATCTATGGCTACCAAACACCACGTAATGTTGATATATACCACATGGGGTATTTTTTTTTGCAATTTCAAGGATAATTTAACTAATTTTCAGACTCTCTTTGGGATTTATAAAAAACAGTTTTAATGATTTATTATTGTAAATTTTGACTTCGGCACCATTTTTATCATCATCCACTTTCATGAGTTAAAAGTCAACGAATCAAATCAAACATCTTAAAAATTCTCAAAATATAAAAATTAAACTTACTTAGTAAGGACTTACAGTTTGGGTTTTAATTTGGTTATGGTCATTGGGATAAGATATAGCCTTAAACTATACTTTAAAATTGATGTAGGACACTTATTATTGATGACATTGAACTACTGCGCGAAATATTCTCAAATCCAGCAGCTAACGGAAGGCCAGACGACTTGGTTTTCAATGTAATGTCAAAGGGAGGGTATGGTAAGTTATAGTATAATTTATACGTAATTTGCATACTTCGATCGATTTAGAGTATAATTTTTTAATTTATTTTAATTTGATTCAAAACCTGAGATAACAGAAATAATTCTAAATAACATTTTAAATTACGCTAAGCATAAAACAAATTAAATTTTTTACTTTTAGGCATAACTTTTGTTGATGGAGATCTATGGAGTGGTAATAATTGCAAAACATTTACCTTGGAAATGTGGAGATTTTGCATTGTATAAAGGAATTTTTCTTTAATACAGAGCAACGTAGATTTGTTATGCGCACACTCCGCGACTTTGGTTTTGGAAAAACATCCATGGAAGAATTTATCATGCAAGAAGTTGTAGAAGTCTTGGATTGGATGAAGAAAAATCAAGGCGTTCCCGTAGACATGGGTCGACGCTTCGCGCTGGCTACTGTGAGTTCACTTTGGACACTTTTGGCGGGAGAAAGGCATAAACAAGATGATTTGATTTTGGAAGAAATACTTCAGAAGACAAATAAGTAAGATAAGATGACAATTTTTATCTGATTTTATGATACATTATTAAACCAAATTTGCTAACGCGTATAATTTACTTTAGTAGTACATTTAATGTTTCTTCCCCTAACTTTAGTGCTCTTCGTGGCGCAACAGAGTTGAATGGTATTATTAGCCTCTTTCCCATGCTGGTAAAAATATTACCAAAACGGTTTCTACCAAAATGGTATGCTTACCTCAAGGACATAAAAGCATTTCAAGATATCATTACCGATGCAGTGGATGCGCATTTTAAAAACCCCGCACCCAAGGCTCACCCAAGAGACTTAATTGACGTGTATCTTACACAAATAGATGCTACAACTGATCCTCTGTCTTCCTTTTACAAGGACGCGGGACGTAGGTTTTTCTAATTTTTATCTCAATCTGAAAAAAGTATCAATCACTTCTACACGGAATCCTCTAAAATTAGTAAGGATGCTTTTTGAACGCAGGCAAAAACTTGGAAGTTGTAATCGCCAATGTTTACGGCGCTGCTAACGCCACGACTGCAAGTTTGCTTACATGGACTGTACTCTTCTTTGTTCTGTTTCCCGAGGCTCAAGAAAAACTGTTTGGGGAGCTCCACTCTGTTATTGGTAACAGTCGACTGCCGTCAATATCTGATAGGCAAAGGTAACATTTCGGGCAATATTTGTTTAAAAGTTGCAAAGTGCAAACTTACCAAGCATGCAACATGGCATGTTTTTTTACATAGCTTTATTACATAATATCAAAAAAAGACCGTCCAAAAATGGAAAGTTCCGAGGCCAATCGGCAATTTGGTTAATATCTTGTGAAGTCGCAATTCATTGCTCCTATATTCAAATCAGCTGCTAATATTATATAACTTTTTTTCAAAAATTATTTAGAATTCTTACCAGTTAATTTTTTTGCGTTGTATGTTTGTCTTTGTATGATTTATTCATGTCTTCGTTTTTTTTGTCATAATGTTATAAATTCTCTTTAGTCTACCATACACAGAAGCATTTACAAGAGAAGTTTTTCGATGTGCTTCTGTAGTACCACTTAGCGTACCACATGAAACGACCCAAGATATGAAGATCAGAGGATACGACATCAAGAAAGGAACCGTTCTAATTCCCAACTTGTGGTCAATGAGTAATCAAGTAGGAGTTTGGGGTGACCCACAAAATTTCAGGCCCGAGAGATTCTTAAGTACCGACGGAAAGTCGGCGTTGAAAACCAAAGACTACTTGACTTTTGGCTGCGGAAAGCGGCAGTGCGCTGGAGAAACGCTGGGAAGAGACAACTATTTTCTTTTTCTTACAAGTATGGTTCAGAGATTCCAATTTTTACCAGATCCCACTAACCCGAAGCCAAGCCTTGAAGGAACTTATGGCCTTCTTAGAGACCCCCAGAAATTCACTGTACTAATAAAGGAAAGAGAATTGTAAATTGTACAATGTCTAACTTTTTAATGTCAAATATGTGTAGCTGTAGAATATTGATTCGTTAATTGGAAGTGAAGCTAGAATATAGTGACCCTTCCCGTTACTACCTGGTCTATATTCCGCCATTTTTATAGGAGTTTACTTACAAAGTAACTTGTACATAATGGAACTCCGGATACTGTATCCGGATCCGAAGTAGTAACCCTCGGATACTGTAAACTTGTATACAATAAAACTCCCGTTATAACTAACCAGTTTATAATAAAACTTTAAATGTAGTAAACCTCGAGTATAATAAACGCTATTATAATGAAACCATACACTATTTCCAGTTTAATTTCTTCAATTGCCAAAAGTAGATGAACCCCACAAATAGGAAGCGCTATTATTAAAAGCGTCAAATGCCGAGCTCTCAGTTCTCGAGAATTCTGAAAGCTATCAGTTGTAAATTGTCGAGCCTCGCGGAAGTACATCAATACAAAATTCATTAATGCCAAGCATGACAAATTAAGCAACTACATTAATTTATATTCTAAAATTAAATTATAAAGCAACACAAGTATTTATAATTTTTAAAACTTAAAACCCTGAGCTTTGCACCAAGAAAAATAAGTGTAAATTTGTTTTAAAAAAAACCCATTCTACTCATACCATAAAAATTATTAATTTTATGTAGCTTAATTTAAACTACTATTGTTAAGAATAGTTCAATTTGAAACTATAAAGTTTTTGTTTTATTTCAAACATCTTTTATGGTTAACAACAACAATACATTTAGTGATACGAGAATTTTTCTTATTCATCAATACATATGCTGCATCCTGCTAGTCCAGCAGCTAACGGAAGGCCAGACGACTTGGTTTCCAATGTAATGTGAAAGGGGAGGTATGGTAAGTTATGTTTTGATTTATACAGGATTTTCATAGTTCTATCGTTTTAGTGTATAATTTTTAATTTGATTTAAAACCTGAAAAATCAGAAATAATTCCTATTATCATTTTCAATTACGCTAATCATAAAACGAATTTAATTTTTCACTCTTAGGTATAACTATTGTTGATAAAGATCAGTGGACTGGTAATATTTGCAAAAAATGTTAACCTTAAAAAATGTAGAGAATTCGAATTATATAAAGTAATTTTTCCTTAATACAGAGCAACGAAGATTCGTTATGCGCACACTTCGCGACTTTGGGTTTGGAAAAAAAATTTATGGAGGAATTTATCATGCAGGAAGTTGTTGGTGTCGTGGATTGGATGAAGAAAAACCAGGGCGTTCCAGTTGACTTGGGTCTACGCTTCGCATTGGCTACTGTTAGCTCACTCTGGACTCTTTTGGAGGGAGAGAGGCATAAGCGAGATGATTTAATTTTGAAAAAAAAAGTTGAGAAGACAAATAAGTAAAATAAGTTGCAAAATTAATCTGATTTTATGATACATTTATTAAACAAAATTGTTAAACGTGTATTATTCTACTTTAGTTGTAATTTTTATGTTTTTTTTTAATTTTAGTGCTCTTCATGGTGCGACAGAGTTGAATGGTATTATAAGCCTCTTTCCTTTGCTAGTAAAATTTTTAACCATAACGGTTTCCACCAAAATTGTACTCTTACCTCGAGGACATGAAAGCGTTTGAAGAAATTATAACCAAAGCAGTGGAAGCTCAGGTTAAAAACCCCGCACCCAAAGATCACCCCCGTCAATAAGAGACTTAATTGACGTGTATCTTGCACAAATAGATGCAACAACCAAGGCGCTTTCCGTTTACAAGGAAGTGGGACGTAGGTTTTTTTGGTTATTATTTCAATTACCAAAAAATTATCAAGTTACTTGTACCATTGATTCTCTAAAATTAGTAGCTATAACCAATGTATGCAATTGCAACACACCCCCATAAACCCACCAACTTTCGGAAAAAAATTTCGACACCCCCCGACACCACTGCCACCTATTTGTTAAAAAAAGTGTTTCCCGTCAAAAAACATCAAACACCCCCCTAAAATGCCTAAAAAATGGCGTTTATTTTAAAATTAAGCATAAGCGTTTTTTTGACTCCATGTTAGAGAAATCAAAAAGTGTCCAGCTAACTACACCTGCCGTGACAATTGAATCACACCACGAAATCCACCGCCCACCTTATCGTTTCATTTCTTTGACCGTTTTCCGACTTTTTTTTGTTCCCAGCATTTTAGATGTTGTTACACTTGCATTGCTAATTGCAGGGAGTTGTCGCAGGCATGATGCAGCTTTATTTCCAACCGAAGAGAGCGTACGCGGAAATTATTATTGCTACAATGGTTAAAAAAATAAGTTTGACACTCGCCTATGCCTGGTCAACATGATGATTCCTTTTGCTAGTGGGAGGAGGAGGGTAAAATTTCAATCTAACTTTCAGCTCGGTTTGATGTTTAGATTCTAAACAAGCCAGTCACTAAAGAGGAGAATTAAGTTTTAATATTTATGCCTCCGTGTCTTATATGGCGGGTTTGTTTGGCTTGTCCTAATTAAATTTTAATTCCTACCTTCAAATTAACTCTGCTCTATTTAATTGTTAATTAACGATAACAGATTTTGAATGAAACAGACTTAAACCTATGGGGATACTGACTATATGACCACTACTACCCTGCCACTCTGTCACTCATTCATTCTTAATATATATGCCGTACCAGTCCATTGTACGACAAGCGGATTTTAGTTTCAATTTCATTATCCACCTGTAGCACTACGGCGGGCTTGTTTCGCTATTACAAGTAACGCCATCGTGCAGCTCACGACAGTCATGAACAGAACAATGTCTCTTGTGCATTGCATAATGTCTATTGTGCATTGCACAGTGTATCTTGTGCATTGTATTGTACAATGTCTCTTGTGCATTGCACAATGTCTCTTGTGCATTCCACAATGTCTCTTGTGCATTGCACAATCTCTCTTGTGCATTCCACAATGTCTCTTGTGCATTGCACAATCTCTCTTGTGCATTGCACAATGTCTCTTGTGCATTCCACAATGTCTCTTGTGCATTCCACGATGTCTCTTGTGCTTTGCACAATGTTTCTTATGCATTGCACAATGTCTCTTGTGCATTGTACAATATCTCTTGTGCATTGTACAATGTCTCTTGTGCATTGCACAATGTCTCTTGTGCATTGTACAATGTCTCTTGTGCATTGTACAATGTCTCTTGTGCATTGTACAATGTCTCTTGTGCATTGTACAATGTCTCCTGTACATTGCACAATGTCTCTTGTGCATTGTACAATGTCTCTTGTGTATTGCACAATGTCTCTTGTGCATTGTACAATGTCTCTTGTGCATTGTACAATGTCTCTTGTGCATTGCACAATGTCTCTTGTGCATTGTACCATGTCTCTTGTACATTGCACAATGTCTCTTGTGCATTTCACAATTTCTCTTATGCATTGCACAATGTCTCTTGTACATTGCACAATGTCTCTTGTGCATTTCACAATTTCTCTTATGCATTGCACAAAGTCTCTTGTACATTGTACAATGTCTCTTGTGCATTGCACAATGTATCTTGTGTATTTCACAATGTCTCATCTGTATTACTTTGAAAAGAAGCAGCTCGATCTGAAGCAAATACTCAGAACTGGTGTACACAGATGCGTGAACTACTTTCCTCAGTTGGTCTCATAGGGATTTGGGACTTGAACAACTACTTATTTAGGTCTCTGTGTTAGTTATAACCAGTTGTAACCAGTTAACGGCAGGTAAAACCAGTTATTGTGGTCTCTTGTTGGTCCGCACTGTGTATAAATAGTCGGCCGAGTAACCAGTGGGATATTTAGTGTTAAATTAGTTTCAGACGCGTTACTCTGTTTTGAAAAGGACAGAGCTCTAGCCAGTGACCGCTGAGGCTACTGACATTTGGGTTTCTTTTTATTTGACAAATAAACCTTAGGTTCTTGACCCAGTTGACTTCTACTTCCGGTTTTGCGTTCATAGAGGTAATTTACTGATACATTGGAGCATTTGGTAGTAGTCATCAGAGGTCATAGGCATTGGTTGCCAGCGATCGAGCAGCGAGTGATAGTCACTTGCTACTATTCGAAACAGCATCGCCGGTGGTCATTGACTCTCTGACCTGGTCAGAGAGCCTAGGGAGATTGCACCGTGTCAATATTTAATCAATTGCGTAACATATTCCTACGGCCATTGCAAATTAGAATCTTCTCTTTTTCCCCTTCATTTAGCGACTTTTAAAAGTATTTATACTTTTCAGGGTCATTGTGCCATGTAGCGAGGAAATTTATAAAGACAAAAATACAATTCTCTAAGTAGATAATTCCAGGTATTACCGCAAGAGCCTGCTAGAAATGTTCCTTGTTACAAAAATATTTGGACTTATGCAGGTTAAAACTATTGCAATAAAGAACCCTATTTTTTTGTTAAGTTTTTACACCACAAATCTTTGAATAATCATCCTGACTCAAATGGTCTCAAATTCGAATTGTTTCACAAAATTTCGACCAAAATTCCAATTTCTCATAAGCTGCTTTTGTAGCTGTATTGCAACCGAAATTTTGGTGGGTGCTGCGGTATACATTTTGCGCCAACAAATTTGAAAATTGAAACCCCTGCAACATTTTGACGGCGGAGTTGCTCTAGCGGCTTAGAGCTTCTGTATCTTTCCACTAGCAAAAATGAGATCTTGGGTTCAAATCCCCTGATCAGCCGCAAAAAAAATCTTTGCGATAGGTTTTCCTATTCTGTAATAGCTTAGCCTCTGACCTTGTACATGTTCATACCTTTGTGATTAGGGTACCCAACCAGATGATACGGAAATTAGTCATAATATTCTCCTTTCGCCTAAAGAGTACTCTAACAACAGATCTTTTTTTTTTGCATACATGCTAATGAGCTCTACCTAACATATCCCTACACACCCTCTCACATGTTGACCTGGGGCTAAACGGGAACACCCAATAAACTTTAAAATTTCCTTAAGCTTTTACTGCAACGTTTTTAGTTAATGTTGTTCATTCCAGCTTCCAATGCGAACCTCCAACGAGAGCTCAAAAACAAATTGTGGAAATTTTTTGGAAAGCCTACACGCGCAACTATTCTTCTACGTCTCTCTAAGGAAAAGTAGAAAATAGGAGAAAAATATAAAAAATTCTTCTGCATTCGACAAATTTTGTTTTTCAGTTTCAAACTAGAGCGCCAAGAAGTAATAACACTACTTGTTTTCTCCATCGAGTATTGTTCAACGTAGCACAAATGAAGACCACGTTGACCCTCTTTCTCGCCCTGCAGGGTTTTTATTGTTCTTTTACGGTTGTCACAGGCAATGAGGTATAAATATAATTATAATTATATGCTTTTCTCTACGATAATAATGCTTTTATGTACTAATTAGTGTCCCTGGTCGGTATACTATTTACTTATGGCGGCAAATGTTATAGATGGTCATGCACTTTCAATATGTTACATCAAAATTAATTTACAATTTTAGACCATCCGTTTCAAATTCAAACTCAAAGGCTTGCTGTATTCCGGAATCGGCGTAGTAAGTGATGACCAGAATAACCTATGGTAATATTTTTTTGTACTAAGATGCTTAGTGATTATTCGAAATAATGTTTTCAAAAATTGACTATGAGTTTGGGCCATCTGAAACTTTGTAGTAACGTAATTAGACAATGTTATGTGCTACAAGATTGAGTTGTAGGTACCAAGTTGCGTGTTTAGTTTGTTCGTGCAAACACTTTAACTCAAATAAGCATTAATCAAAAAAGACAGTTTTAGTTGTTTGTTTAGATGAATTGTTTAGTTTAGTTAAGTCGCAACTTAACCACAAGACTCTAAGAAATTACACTAATTAAAACAAGTTTCATTTCAGGAGCAAACAAATCCTATTACTTTTATGAGCACGTTCATGTTGTTTTAATGTTTTGTACAATGTCTGTAACACTTTGTGTGAAAAACACAAATCACATTAATAATTCTGAAGTTGGAAATTGTAAATGGTTTTCTCACAGTTGTACAATCTCGTTGCTCCAGAGCGTTGGCAACAGAGTTCTTTTACCTCAAGAAGCTATCGATGAGTTATCACAATTTGCCGACAGATTTAGTGGAGACGACCCATTATCGTTTGCAAATTTAACTGAAGGCGAAATTGCTCCAATAATGATAGAAAATGACCCTTTCAAAGAAGAAAACAGCGCATGGGCAAAGGCAGAGTTATTTAAAACAGAAAAAACTAAACAAACGCCACTAACTTTTGAGTTCCGTCGAAGTGTCCCTAAGGTAAGCCTTTACAAAAATAAGCAATGTTTGTCGAATTATAATATCTAATAACTTCAACTAGACTTGCATCTTTAAATTGACTCTGAATGACATACCTTACTACGGTACGGCAGAAGTGGTGGCTGACAGAGGGGCAATTTCCTAGTAAGTACCAAAAATCTTCCACATGGGATAAGCGGAATGTTGTTATTCTGCTTACTACGTATGACCAAATTTTATTAGCCGTATATTTTGTTAGCAATTACATTAGGCTGTGCATTTGCAAAAGTCTGTTTAACAATCTTATTGAATGTAACCTAACCTAACTAAACTTTTATTGCAATTCCAACACTGCTCTTAAAAGTAGCTCCAATAGTTGAACATTTTCTTATAAACAGTACTAATAAACAGCTGCGTAGCACTCCTTTGCTCCCAAGTTTGATTTTAGAAAAAAAAATTTAATGCCCAATTATGTAGCTGTGAGATTAGTAAGGGTCGGGTGGAAGGAAGTTTTTGTGCAGCCGGTACGCAGGCACAGCAGAAAAAAATAACAAATGTTAAGGTGATCCGAATGGCAAACGTAATTTTTGATGTAAATGGAGCCTCAGAGATTTTTTGGAATTTTCACACAATAACAGATTTTGACCTAGGTGATTTTAGAGGTCATTTTGGGTTAACGGGGGCTCTGCAACCATCGAACCATCATAAATCTACTTTTCATGCAAAAGTAGGGTTTCACCTTGAAAGGTCATTTCAAAGGTCAAGAG
>JAQFYP010003013.1:0-11609 GCA_034694865.1 Bilobella braunerae | reverse complement strand
GTAGTTACTTCCACCGCCTCTAGTCACTGAATGACTAAAAACAAAACGACTTTCGGTGACTAGCAGATAGTCAGATGCAGATATCGTCGGCACAACTTCTCCGTTTTTTGTTCGCCTCCGTGACTCACTCTCTGCCAAGGTCGATAATCACCCAGAGACAGGCGGAGGAGTGCAGTGCAGAGAATTCACTTTTGGGAGGAAAGGATGCAGATGAAAAAAAAGCAATCAAAACAAACTTTGGTATATGACCTCGCCCAGACTTTTTTGTACTGTTTTTTTCTATACCCGATAATAAAAAAAAAGTGCTTAAACATGCTCCTCGGTTGCAATGATATTTTTGAACATATGTTACAATCTGGACACTTTTGTCAGCATATTCTATTTTGAACTGAAATAAAAAACAAAATTTGCTTTGGCCTTGCTCCTCTTTTTGCTTTACTTGCAGCCATAAAGAATCAAAAATTGCTCAAGGTTACAACAAATATTTTAAGCATATTTTAATTTTTGGAAAATTTTGTTTTCAAAAATATGTTTCGTAACAAAAATTTGCTAGTAAAGCAAATAACCATTGCTGAGAGGGTAGCCAGCCACATGGTATTTTTGTTGCTCAAAGATATTGAATACAATAAATATTAATAATTACATTTTACTTCAATGATACTGTCAAGTAATCGAAAGCTAGGATTGCTTTAGAAGAACAATTCTTTCATGACTAATTGAATTTTTCATCAAACTTTCCACGTGAGTTGCAATAACTAGTTCTTATTATAAATAGTGCAAATGCTCATTTTTGGACCATTTCGTTTACCCACAGGCGTGATTTATAATGAATGAGGATCGCTTATCATATTGGGGATCTGTTTTTGGCGGAGTAATCCTTACTTGGCAACAGGATTTGAATATTTTTGCTTACAAAATTTGCTAAGCACGTACTTACTAAGAGTGCATTTCAAGAAATGAATGCATAAAATGAAAATGTCTTGTCTTGCATAAATGTTTACTTAAAAAAATTTATATTGTAAGATTTGATTTATTTGTCTATGAAAGATTTTTTAATTTTAATTTAGCGTATGCTTTTTTCTAAATTCACAAGGCATACATATGACTTATTTTACGCGCAAAAAAAGGATGTAATTGGCATTCAATTTTTAACTTGGGGTAATATCCTGAATGCAAAAGCACAAATAGTTTGAAAAACCTCCCCTAGTACACAGAGACAGGCTGACGGACGGTTTCTACAAGTAACTAATATTGTACCAATGCCTCACACACGTAGAAATAGGCGACATATGATTTAATTCAATCAAAATATTTAACCTAATTTTCCATTTTTTTTGCTGTTCCACATTTCTCCAACGGCGAAAAAACTGGTAGTGGTAGTTTATGCAATTATGTTAACATATATTGATCTCCACATTTGAATAAAGTAATTGATTGAGTGTTTTAAATTTACCGCGTATTTCCCGCAGCATAGAGCTACAAATTTAAGGATAGTTTATGCGTCATGACATCTCCAAGATTTTCTCCTACTTAACTAAATTTTGTATACTTTCATTGATATTTTTTAAGTCAATGGTTTCAGCCAAATCCTTTTGGTTAGAATTAAAGAGACATAGTGTAAACGTATAAACAATATGTACGTAAGGTACAAACCAAAAAAATTATTCAATGATAAGACTCATATGTTAGGTACAGTTGCGGAACGATAAAGTTTAGGTTTAGGTCAAAATATAATAGTTCGCGTAAAATAAGACACGAGTCGAAAAGTTTGACAAAAATTTAAAACATCGCTTAAAGTACGTGTACATATTAAGTTTCTTTAGACGAGCAGAGTATATGTTAAAGCACGTACTGTCTTACGTCTAATGCGTCGGTGGGATACAAGTAAAAAATTAGGAAGACGACGATGAACTGCTTCAAAGCCCAGCATAATTTGAAATTTTTTAAATAAACGTAGAATTTCAAAAAAAAAATCAAAATTCAAATCCAAAAAAGACATGGTTCAAAGTTTGTGAAAGCGTGACTATCAAAGTTTAACAGCAGAAGTTACAACCACGGTCCAATTGACTTTGATGAGATTTGGAATCTGTAGTTCAGATTTTGCATTTAGGCTGCTCATTTCCCAAGGATATACATATTTAAGAGCCAAACCGGTGCGCACTGATTTTGTGTACAAGTACGGAAATATTTATTGTACAAACTTCGATATTTCTATAGCCGTACTGGGAGTTTGCATGTATTTTTTTCTTGCTGTGAAATTTTGTTTCCTCAGGAAGTAGGCATAATTCGTATGTGCAAACTTGGAGAGATATCCGAAAGACGTATTACCTCTTGGTCGCAAAAAAAAGCAATTGCTCTTTCTCAACGCTGGCAATGGATATCGTCTAAAACTTAAATTAACTTAAAATAAAATAAAACTCTTCTTGTCCATAAGCGGAATTGTTCACCAAGTAGTTCTCATAAATGTAAGAATTGTTAAAACCGTGTTTGATCCACGTGATTGGACATGGTCCACATGGACATGGACATGGCAACAAAGCATATGTCATTCCTGTCACTGTAAGTCCAAAACCTTATACGCCGTTGACACGCGGTATTTGTACGCACTTTAAACGTACACGTTGACCAGAATGTCAATTAACGCTTCTTTACTACTAAAATATATTCTAATAAAGCAGTTAAAATCAAGATGAAGATATTTAACATGCTAATTAAAACGGTAATAATTAATCGGATATTTTTAAAATTTTAATAAATTGTGTAAAGGAAGTTTAAATTTAAGAAGCCTTGCATGCCATCTAGTTATTGTAACCAATTAGTGTTTCACGGTACCGGCTCCTTGCCAAAGTGCCGAGCCGGGGCCGGAGCCGGTAGCGGCACCCGGCACCCAATTATTCAAAGTGCCGAGTCGGAGCCGAAAGTCCGGCACCCAGATTTAGCTAGGTGCCGAGTCGGAGCCGGTGCCGAGTCGGGTGCCGCGGCACCCGGGGCCGGACTAGCAACTGGGATAATTGGAGATATAAATTGATGGTAAAATACGTACTTCGAATCAGTTTGCCGTATCAATCTCTATCTCATACAAAGTGCCGTCGCAGAGCTTTACAACTATTTGCAACATAGATCAACGTTTTATGCTATACTAAATTTACACCGTATTTTCATCCTATATTGATGCTTTGCAATTGTTAAAAATTATTTGAGAGTGGTTTTATGGAAGATTTAACACTCATGCACACTCTGGCAGAATATTCCCGGATTTTCCTTTCCTAGAATGATGAATTGGAGGCGTTTGAAAAAATTTGGAACTCTTTTTGGCGTTAACGGTGATTGCAAAACTTTAGCTCACCTATTATTTTTTCTACTGGTACATAATTTAGAACAGAATTGTGCATAAAAAACATAAATTTTTGCTCTAAAAACAATGGCCGGCACCCGGCACTTCTAGCTAGCCAGGTGCACCCGACACCCATTTTCGAGTGCCGAGCCGGAGCCGTCAGTACGGCACCCACTTTTGATGAAGTGCCGAGTTGGTGCCGAGCCGGGTGCCGCGGCACCGGGGCCGGAAAAGTGCCGGGTGCCGTGAAACTCTATTACCAATAGCTGTGTTTCTTTTTCAAATGTTGAATAAAATTTAAAAATAAGAAATTCTGTCGTGTTTGATGTTAATTACTTTTCTAAAATTTTAGCAACAAGTTAGATAATTTTTTTTATCCATATTTTTGTTGAATGGATTAGTGCTGCATTGATGCTGTTAACACATCGAAAGCTTCAATTGCTTGGAGCACGGTTTTCTTTTGTACCACTTGGAATATTGTTTTCATCAAACTTTACACATGAGCTGCAATTTCTAACCCTTATTAGAATAATTAGATTTGACACATTTTGACTCACAAGCGTTATTTATTATCAAGATTGTTTTACGTGTTAGTTGTCTCCTTATATTCATATTTATATCTAACTTACAAAACATTAACCTTGTGACCATGAAATGTTTTCCAAAGCATTTTATGCCTTGACTCAAATAATGCAAAAATCTAATAAAATTCGAGAATTTGTAAGTTTTTACGTTTAAACAATTGCTTTGCGAGATATCAGTTAGTTATGATATTTTTTATTTAACTCATGTTCTACCGATGTTGCATTAAAATGAATCTATAAAAGTAGGCAAATTCAGATCTTATTATTTATTTTTCAAATATCAATTAACTAGTATCCGTTCACCAATAGACCAATGTCAATTATTGTTCAGGGCCCGTTGCAAAACCAAATCTGTTTAGGATGACTGAAGCTGTATAAACTAAAATTTTTATTTTTAATTGTGCATTTAAACAAAACTTTTATTAGTATGCAGTAATTTGCTCTCTCAGGTAACTTTGTAAAAATTCCAACTAGAACGCGTAAATTTAATTTTGTGCGTATAAAAAATGGTGATTTTTTCTTTCAAATTAAATAATAGCAATAAATTTCCCTGATTAAATTTTCAAAGTTCCCTATGCCGTTGTAGTGTAAAGAAAATGCCTCTTATGCGTGTCGATTATGGCTTACGTCGAATGTCAAATAAACGTTTGATTGATTGAAAATGACTCTTATGCAAAAGGATCTCATGCAGTCTCATGTTTTCTATTGTTGTTTAACACGCTAATAGGATCACAATAATATGCCCATCATACACACAATTTCGCAACATTTAACATTTTTTTTTGTGTTGTAAAGTTGCAAACATAAACATAACTCGCTTAAATATTAAGATGGCGAACCGGCTGCAAAATTTCCCTGATAACTTCATTTGCACGACGGCGGATGACGTAGATGGAGTACACACGAAAAACGGCATAAATCATCAGGATAACGGCTGTCAATGTGGTAAGCTCGCGGCCGTAGTACACCTTGTATACTTCTGCAGCGAATAATATTGTGAAAATAATTGCATGCATGACGTACCAAGCAATGAGACCATGGATGCTTTCCTAATAAAACAAATTTTTAGAAATATTTCTAAATGTCAATTCTAACACGAATAACAATTTCACACTATTTTTTCACAAACCAAATGAACCAATATTTTGTTCAGATTCCTCTACTTACGTTTCTATTTGCAAAGTAGATCCACACAATTTGCCCGGCATTTAGAAGTTGAAATATCACTATGAAATATTTTTTGTCAAATTATCAACACGTAAGATTTAACGATTATTTTTCTAGGAAAGTAGTATGAGGCACAATGTTAAAAAGTTTTGAGATGGTTAGTTTACTTTCGCAAAATCTGATTAGGTAATTGGTGTATACAATCATACTATATTCAACGTCGTTCACATTTTCCAAACTTACCTAGATAAATTAGGAAGACAATCCGATAAGGTCCCGTAGTATAAATGTTCCATGCTGACAGTATAACCGAAACACAAAATAAGACCTAGATTAAAACAGAGTTGTAATAAGTTGGCAATTTATTTGAATTTTGAACTTCTTCTAAAACTTACACCTTCAAGAATGACAACCAACTTAGCATGCCTTTTGTAATTAGTCATACTGACTCAAACTTCAAAGAATAACTGATGTGAAGTTTTGGAATCAGAGAAACGCCTTATTTTGCACAATTCTGAAACTTTGATACTAAGTCAAGTTATCAAATATTTTGACCGGAAGTTTTGTTTGGTATGTCAGTCGCCCTTTGGTTGGATTGGAGCGTTCCATTCATCGTTTATCATAATGTTGCACTGCACTGCATAGCCGAGCTATTGCATCTTTTCGGTAAAATTACAAAAATGCGTTGAAGTAAAGGTGTATAAAACATGTGAAATTTCAATTTAATTTCAATAGTCAAGGTTAAATGTTGTAGAAGTGTAGAATTTCTGTACGACAGTGTGACTCAAAGTACGATTAAGATACAAGCGTAAAAACTCAATGGAAGTATAAAATACAGGTGCAAGTTAGATAGAGTGAACAAATGCTTAAATTCGCTCCAAATCTCAAACGTTTGACTAGCATTACTCCTGATTAAGAATATAATCGACGGCAGAGTTAGTCTAATTGTTAATAGTTTCAGTCTGAGAACGTGGGTTTGAATCGACGACCAGCAGCAAAAAAATCTTTGCTATTGGTTTCCCGTTTAAAGAATTGGCTAGCCTCTGATCGTATGCTATGTTTTATGCTCGTATCTTCGTTGCAATGCTTCACAGTCAGTTTATAAAGGAATTTACCAATAGGTTTCCTAATTGTAACAAAATAATTCTGAAAAATAAATGAAATAAATCTGATGACCCTTCATTGCATATGATCACAGGTGACTGGGGCGACGGCCATAACTTGGTGCCTGCATTTGTGGACTAGGCCCGTGAAACAGCGGAACGTTACGCATAGTTTGTTGTTCTCACTTGATGACAACATCGATGCTAATGAACTCCTTTCCAACCCTATTCCTATCCTTCTCTTACATGTTGAACTAAAATGTCAAATAACGTCCCTTCTCCTTAAAAATATGATTTGATCAAAATATTTGATAACTTGACTGAGTACAATACTCTGCCAAAAAAATTAAGGCTGAACCACCCCTCTGTATAAAATTAACATAAAAGTTATAAATGGGATTCCTGGAAAAAGGCACTTTTCCAATGATTTGTAAGGCTTAAAATTATGCCCAATTTCTGAGATTGATGATTGGGTTCCTCTATCTGATTCTCCTCTGATTTGGCAAACACTGCTAAAATAAACACAGAAATGTATAGCATCACTTTAGATTGAGATGCAAACCGTTCATAGTTATATCACCATCAAATTTTGTACCATTATTTATAGTTTATACAAACAATTTAGTTTTTGTTTATATTTGGAACTATCTTACAATTAGGTATAAAACGCGGTCACTGTATTTCAATGCTAACGCAACAATTTGACACATGCTTAGTAAAATTTAGTATAACAAAGAAATCATGTTGCTGTTATCCTTGCACGCTCACTTTGTATGCCTACATCGTACAGTCATCCTTACCATACTTCAGACGATTACTTTTTTTTTGAAAAAGAAACACTCATTGGTTTAAAAGTTAAAAAATTGGGTCAAATTTTAAAACCCAGTAACTGAAACCTAACCTAAACTTAACCTCACTTAACCGCGCTGATTTGTTTGCAAAATTTTAACTGTCAGAGTGACACACACACACACAGGTAAATATTTATATATTTTTTTTTAATTGTATAACAATATTTTAATGAGACCTGTTTCACGACGCGACGTTGTGTAGTTTGATAAGACAGATGTTTTTATGTAACTCCCTGATTATAACAAGTAATATGGTTATAAAACGAAAGCACCAAAAAATTTTTTAAAGAGTTTTATACAAAGTGATTCCCTCAAAAGTAAAATGAAGTTCAAAACTGTGTAACTAAAAGGAGTTCCAAAAATGCAGTTTCCACTTGCTAACTCGTTAACATGATTCCTTTGTTTATTAGTACTCTTAAGTCTTAACCTAATTCTTAAGCGATAACATTACCATAGAACATCATCTGGTGGAAAAAAAAAAGAAAACAGTTTTTGCTTTCTACATATGTTATATCGATTCTTGTTCTTTTTGATTTTTTAATTACAGCCGATTACACGTTCAATCATCTTACTTGTTCCATGCATTATTTACAACAAAATTACAAACTTCCGGAATATCTGCTAATGAAAACCAGCAAAGATATTCAAACTTGAGAATTTTAGGCACAAAAGCTTTACTTCGAACGTTCTCCTATTTATGTTTTCTACTCCTTCACTCAATGTTGAATTGGTATAATCAATTCTGTCAGAGGGTGATCCCGTCTCCTCTTGGGTAACTGCAAACATGAAAATTTGAACATTTCCGCCAATATTCAACAATTATGTCGAACCCTTTGTCCTGACCATTAGTTCCGTCATAGAACGCAGGGGTTGTCAAAATTTGTCCTTGTTTTAATTAGAATTTCAATGGCTCTAGTTTTAAATCCGGCTCTGACCAAAAGGATCCAGGCTCCATAATCCTTTGCAGCCAGAGCTTTTTTTGCTGGTTTGTTTTTTCAAAGAATTGAGAGATTTTATCTAAAACTTGCTTTCAGAAGTTACTACCTCATTGCTCGTGGAAATTATGTGGCCTACACATCACAGTACTAAATTTAAATATTTATGAGAATCAAAATTGATTTTATATTGCTAGTATTGAAATTCAAGCTATGAAGCTATAAAGCTATTCCAAAACTGATCCGTAAATGGTTTCAAGAAAAACAGGGGACGCAAGCTTTGTCTTCAGTTTGCTTTTATCGCGTTTTTTAAACGATCTAACCCAAAAAAAAAAGTTTGCTCTGAAAAAGCTGAAACCATGGAGGGAAATTAGAAAGAAATAAGCTGATTTTGATTTTTTAAGAGAATTTCTTTAAAATCTTTTTTAAAGAAAGAACCAAAACGAAAACAAACCCTCCTCTTTCTCCAAAATCCACAATGACGACATCATGGGTTGTATCGTTTGAAGCGGAAAACACTGCAGATTTGAACTAATTGAAAATATATGACTTTTTTCAAAATTTTTGAGTTCTCTTTGCAAATCAGCCAGGAAAAAATGTTTTACAGTGTCCAATTTTTTGTGTTAACACCGAGTGGGTGACGTCAAAGTGAACATTAAAAATAAAATATGTGAGGATCGGCCCAGGAGCCGTAGATTTAGCTCCATTTTGGCTCCGGGGGTTGCTGGAGCAGCTCCGGCTCTGACTCAGGTAGAATTTGGAGCCAAAACACCGCTCCGCTGCAGCTCCGGCTCCGGGGAAGATTTTAAGACTAGTTTTAGTAGTGAATTATTATATTAGTTTTAACAAGTTTTTACAAACAGTCATGTTCAACATTAATTTAAATGTAATTTACTGTATAGTGTCATAACTTAATATGGCACCCTACCTCAACTGGAGGATTTTTTCGCACTGTACATCAATCATAAACATCATTGTTTACAGTTACTATAATAGAAAGTTTGTATTTGAAGCATGTGGGTCTTTTTTTAAAGTCTACAAAGCAAACAATTTTCAACTTGTATAATTAAGTAGTTTGGATAGTAAGTGTGTTTTTTTCACAAGCAAAAGATAATTAGTTTGTTGATTTATTTGACACAATAACAAGTAATTCAACATAAAAAAAGATAATAATGATTATGTAAAATAAAGAAACCATCAACTTTGAAGTTAACCAACCAGCCTTAATGGTTATACAGGACTCAGAATATGAAAAAATTTAAGCAATATTGGTTGATAGATAAATAACCAATTATATTGACACACTGTTTGCGACATTTGGCTGATGACATCATTTGCACGACAGCGGATGACGTGAATGCCGAAAACACGGTAGACGCCATAAATTACTAGTATAATGACAGACAATATGCCGTAGTTGCCGCCATAGATCAATTTCAACAACTCTGCAAAAATGTAGTGTGAACAGAACTGCATGCATGACGTACCAAGCAATGAGGCCATAGATACATTCCTGAAAGTAAAAAATCAATCAAAGGTACACAACATCACTGCTAAACAGTTATGGTTGTTGACAAATTAATTGCACAGCAATCGCCAAAAATGCATTTTGTTGATGAAATATCAGTAAAACAAACTTATGCAAAAAAAAGTTTGAAATTAATAACACTAAACGCACCAAAATTTTAAAAAAATCTACTTAGTTTTATTGACATTGTAGATACAACAAATTTGTCCGATATTCAGAAGAAGTAGCGAAACGGTAGAATTAATTTACACAAATGATTGTTAAAATAAGCGGTAATTAAGGGATGGTAATTATATGGCAATGGTAATAATGGTAATTATATCTATTATTATTATTAAGTATTAATTTACTTATTACCAAAATAAATTAAGAGTTTAAGAAAAATATTACATTATGATTGTTTATGAACGTTGATGATAAACAAATAAATTTTGTTTCCAATCAAACTTACCGACATGATGTAAAGAGCTATAGAGCAGCACCGAGCAGAAGAATGAGCATTACAATTTGTACAAGCATGAAGAAAAGAATACCTGGTTTAAAACAAAATCGATTCAAAATTTCCAAAATGTTTATAATAACTACCTTAAATTTCTTGTAGGACTTACAAATTTCATAATCAAATGACACTTTCCTTGCCTCCCGTAGCTATCTATACTGACTCAAGGTTCAAATGAGAACTGACGGGAGTTTGCGAGAGAGAATAAACAATTTTGAAAAGTAGAAATGGATTACTTGCTTAGTGACCAAGCATCACAGGACTTCTAACACCAAAAAAATCAGAACTCATGTTAGAACTCATGTTAAAAATATTTGAACCTGGTCATAACGTTACTAAAGGAACACAACTAATATCCATAGTTATATCTCCATCACGTGTTTTATCATTACTTTCAGTTTCCACAAACTAGTTTCCTAAATCATTTCTTCAAGAAAAAAGTGTTTGATAACAAATAATTTCATAGAAAAGAGGATGTAATTTATCATAGTAATGTTTTTGCTTAGTGGCACCAGAATTATTTCATGAGGTCTCAAATTTGAGCGCAGCCTTTTAGTTTTATTATATATTTTGATTGTCTGCATTTAGATAAGTAAGCTAGTTCTTACACTAAAAAAGTATTACTGGAAGTAAAAAATTTGAGATGAATTTTTCCTACCTAATTTCATTCCAAATTGAATAATGAGATGTGAGTATATCAGCATTGTTAAACGAGATAAATTTAAGCCTTAATTTCAGCCAACATTTACGGAAATTTTGAATATTCAATACAGACAATTACTTTTTTAAAATATATTTTTGAAGTAAATTGTTAGACTTATGGAGAAACAAAGGTCCAAAAGAAGGATTTTAACTATAATCTCCGAAACCAACGGGCTTGTTTTGCTGGTCTGCAAAATGTCAAATTATGTTTAATGTATTATTGAAGAAAATACAAATACGTTAACAAATTACACTAACGCGGTAATTTAAATGGCCGAAATTTGTGCTGTTCAGCCACAACCAGTGAAGACAGGATATGCAATTGCATTTAAAAAAAATGTGCGACTACTCAAAATTATATTCTACGAATCTTATGGAGAGTAGATTGATTGAAATTGTCATGGTAAACTTGTCATGGAATCATCAGATAATACCCATAACACACTCACACATCTAGCGAGAATTGTAAAAAATTGTATTTATTTCTATTTTTTACCAGTATCTACTCTGAGCACAAACAAAAACCAAGAAAGCTTACAGGGATGCATGGACAAAATTTAATACTGATGTTTGAAACAGATTTGTCTCTTGATCTAGGATTGACCGATGCAAACCCCATAGACTTTTTTCTATAGCCGTTGCAATTGCAAACCAGAGACGTATTCCACAACCAAATTACACATTGAATACTGAATTGAGTAAAAAATTAAGTTAAATTTTAAAAATCGAGTTGTATTTGAACAGATACACACGGCGAAAATGGAATTTATTTTTATACATATTTTTAAAAGAATTTATTAAAAGCCGACTCCTATTCCTATTCTATTTATTATTGCTACTTTACTATTCTATTTCCGTTTATTATTAACTCACAACAATTTCAGCAAATTGTTTACAGTAGTATTA
>JAQFYP010003012.1:0-11609 GCA_034694865.1 Bilobella braunerae | reverse complement strand
TCCCAATTCTTCTGGTCCGGATCAGCGTACTTCGAGATGACTCGCTTCAACGTCTCGTTAAATCGTTCCGTGAGGCCTGCGGGTGATAGGGCGAGGTCATCGTATACTTGACTCCCAAAACGTCGAGATGGGACTTTGGAACTTTTGGAACAGATTTGAGCAAAATTGACGTCCTTGATCTTGAACAATTAGTTTCGGGGTCGAGTGACGGTGGAAGATCTGTCGAAGAAGCGAGTTTATTTCTCCAATAATTTTTTAGTCTGAAGTTTTTCGTATTAGGAACTTCTCCTTAGGTTGCATATTGTCGACACTTAAGAGAGGGATACAAAATGTTCATGACGAAAGCAAAGGGATATTAAATTCAACCACAAGCTGCCACATCTGATTTTGGTATTACTTTGCATAGAAATTTTACTATTATTTTAGAGTCGAGCAGAGACACTTCAGTGCGGCATACAGTACAAGTAGTTTTACATATACATTTGTCCTACATTGTGGGACTTTCTTTTTCCTTTCATTTTATGTTCGCAAGCGCAGTGTAAGAAATGGAGAGCGTACTTGCGAGCCGTGAGAAAATTTATATCAAGGCTCAAATTAGCCTAATATTGTTATAACTTTTTATAGCTATAATTAACGTTATAACCTTAAAAAACATTTTTAGTGGCAATCAATAGGGCGGTTGCAGGTCCACATAAATTCTACCAATTCCTTATTCCTAAATATCTGCAAATTCACGGTTCCAAATATTAAATTGAGGTTGGAAAACATCAGTTGTGGGTTCTTGACTAGAATGATTTAACTATATATCAAAATTGTGAAAGCTTCAAGTGTTTACAACTTTCCTTCACTGCTGCACACTCATTAATTCCCCTATTTTATTTTAACAAGAAATTGAATAATGTGTTAACGTATTAACCCAAGTGTTCAATTCTTTGAATGAAATAAAGTAACGTTACTTTATAAAAGCATTTATCATCTCTACGAAGCTCTATTATGCACACTTGGTGTAAAAAATAATTGAATAATTTTAACCAGTTAGCGTATATTCTTACTAAATTGATACTATATGTTGGGTATGATTAGTCAGCAGAAGTCACTAGAATCCACATTGAATTAGAGCGAGTTTGGCTGGTTTTTCTTAGGGATGGGCATTTCCGTTTCGTTTCGTTTCCTTGAAGAAACGGAATCGGAAACGAAACGAATAATTTGGAAACGGAAACGAAACGGAAACGGTAGAAAATTCCATTCGTGTGGTACAGTGGGCATTTGTATTAGAATTTTCGTGCCTATTATACACGAAACGTTAAAACAAATCAATAGTTATGATTCATATTTACAAATTAATAATCATCTATAAAAAGGAAAATAGAATTGTTTCAATTAATATTTTGGTAAAACTTTTGGTGTAAAAATGCATTATATTTAGAAAAATCCTAAAATTTTGAATTGTATGAGGTCACAATACTTTCGGATTTTTTATCAAAATCAATAAATATAAATCAAGAAAGACAGGAACCGAAACCATTTATAAAGAAAAATACGTTTATAACGTAATATATACGAAAATATAAATTTAACACTAGCTTATTGTGAAATTTTCCCTTTTTTTCACCGATTTGCCCTCATTTTTTATGAAAAGAAAAAAAAGAAAAAAAACGGAAACGAAACTGAAACGGACTTCGTTTTGTTTCCAGAAACGAAACGCGCCCATCCTAAGTTTTTCTAATACAGGTAGAAGTAAAATATGCTTCAACGAAAGTATGGAAAGAGCAGTAATAACTATGTAAAGCATATAAAGTAATTATATTGTAGCACATTTTTCAACCTCTCCTTTCAAATAAAGTTGCAAGTGTATTGTTTAGTAGTTATTAGTTTACTAATTACTCAAAATAATAGTTAGTTTAATCGAGGATAATTGGTTTTTAGTTTAGGTATGCGGTAAATTCAATTTAGGGCGGTAGGTGAAAACTTTTCATAGTAAAATTTTTTCCTTGAAATGAGCTAATTTGTCGAGATTTTGTGTTATTTCGGCGGGGCGGTAAAATGATTTTTTTTAAGCGGTAGGTTAGGTTTTCCAAAGTACAAAAATTTCTCAAAATCACATGAGCTAATTCGTCGAGATTTTGCGTTGTTTCAGTGGGGCGGTAAATAGGAGGCGGTGGGGCGGTAAATAGTATCTCACTATTTAAAGCCTTTACTTCATTCATCGACTGAATTCCAACATCTTGTGCGTTTGCAAATAAAATAACAAAACATTTCCTACACTGTGACGTTAGACAGTGCAGCCAATCTGTGAATAGTTATAAAAAGGTGACATCTCACAATGCTTTTCATAACTATTGGTAACTAATTCTGTAAAGTTAGTAAAAAAAAGACTGCATTAAGTTAAAAGAAGCAATAATATAAGACTACAAATCAGTTCATACAGATTGTCAAGGTAGCTCTATATTATATTCACTCAAAATCCAAAACAAATCTTAAAATTCAAGCGCCTGACAATGTCATTGATAATGTAGTTATTGGACTCGACAATAAAACAAAAGCCAGAGATAGCTAGCATTGCTATCCAAATAGTGTAAACACATGCTATCAAGTTGCTGCTTATTTTGAGAGTCTCGGGAACAGTTGTAGTTGCCTTGGAAGCTGCGCTTTCTTTCTTGCGATTCCAAGCAATTCTCGGCTCAATAATAAGCCTTTCAAAAATGTTAGAATGAATCAATGACTGAAGTCTGATGTAGAACTGCTGAAAACGATCCCACTGAAAAGGATATATTTCCCAATATAAAGCCGTAGGCAAAAATTTATCTTTACCATAATACAATGTTTTCACTCCAGTGATTTCTGAAAGTCGCGCATAGGTCTCTCCTAATTTGATATCTTCATCGACGTATACAGTACTATCACACTTCATTAGTTCGAGTTCATGCGTATATGCGGAAACATTAGTAAATGCTGAAAATGGTATTAAAACCTTTGACATTACTATTTTATAGTACTTCGCGTATACAGCACTACTATTGTAGCGGTAGGTAGTATATAAGATGTAGTAAAGCGGGTTGAAGTGCAAGTACTTTGTCTTGATTTTCCAGGTCATGTTTTCGTCCTTCAAATAACTCACGTTGTTAAATCTGGAATCGCTATTAAGTTCGAAAATTTTGTCAGGAGGCAAATAAAGAACATTTTTAAAATTCTTCCTTAGCGCTTCATCAATTGTTGCTATCCCTTGAAGTGGTATTGGAGCTGTCCTGTTCAGTGTAATTGTACTTTTGTACAAATTTGTTATGACAACGCTAACTAGAAGCAAACTAAGAAATATCAGACACCCATACCGACTCAGTTTTTTGGAAATTGTAAACCCTTGTTCTACAAAAATGCAACAGATAAGCATGCAAGAATCACATTTTACAGAATTGATATAAATGACGAGTGCAAGCAACATGGAAATTGTCATCAGTGCTGTTGCAATATATCCCAAAAGCTCAATGCCAAAGCTGTGAATAAACACTTTAAAGCTCATGTGCGAATGCAGGCCATCACAAGTAATGAAATTGAAGTGACGATTTCGGGTGTATATTGCATAAGAGTTTTTGCGAAGATTCAACGAAATGAACTCATATCGTAAAGATACTATCGGACCTTTTGTTAAATATCGAATAGTCTCGTAAAGTTTAAATAAAGAAGAGTTGACAAATGAAGTGCTTGTGTTCATGGGCAATAATATCACATTCAAAATTTGAGCTGGCGGGCTTTTGTTATCTTGGAAATCTGAAGAAAGGATGTTACGGTGATCACCTGTTAATAGAATTTTTCTCGGTAATTCATGGTTCAAGTACTCAAATGGCCAAATAACCGGACACGCGTTGAGTAATATTTGGTTGAAAAGTGAATTAAGTAGTATTTTAAAATTATAAAATGATATTTCATGACGTGAGAGGTGATCTTGATTATGTATTGAAGTAAATAGCATGCGTAATGCTGCTACTTTGATGCTACTATAGTGGTTGCAGGGATTTACAATATCGGTAACAATGTATATCTGTTCCGTAGAGTTATAGACATGGATATGATAGATCGCAGTTCCGTCTCCAAATGTAAATTTGTTTCTGATGTATTGTGGTTCGATGTCGTGGTTTTCATCCAAATGAAAGTGAATTGTTATAAAGTAGGAATTACGACTGTAATCTTCAGAATGTAAGACCCAATTCATAATTGAAATTGATCTATGTTGAAAATTATCGTTTTGAGCATATGAAACTCTACCGATAATATAGAAAACGTAGCAACCTTGTTTCCTGAATAAAAATTTTGCATGAAGCCGTTCTGCTACATCAAGGGCAACCGTTCCATTATTGGAAACGTTCCACAGTAGTCGCGTAGTCGGAAGTAATAAATTTTCTATACGATCCTGTGAAACGTACTCTTGTACGTCAATGTGACAAGTTTCAAACTCGCCTAAAGTCAGGGCGGTTAAGTTTGGCGACAGTTTGATCATGATTGGAATGCAAGGCAAAAACAGAAAAAAAAACAAATGTAGAAGAACTTGCACTTGCAAAACATATTATAAAATTAACACAGCACCACTTAGTTTCAGTGTGTTCAGTTTGTTATATCTTACCAATTTTTTGGCGCAAACTAGCCTTTTTTTATTTTAAGATTAGTATTCGTTCGTAATAGATTATTGATATTTTAATGCTGTTTACATTTTTTTCCGCTGAGTAAAGTAAGCAGGTTTGTTTACAAGACTAGTAAGCTTCCAAGTTTAGTTTAGTTTGAGTTTAGTGTACAAGAATAGTGAACAGTATTTTGTGGGGATTTTATTTCACTGAAAAAATCACCTGCGTGACAACCCAAAATGGTGGTGTTACACGCAGTTGTATATCACGCAACAGTAGAGTATATAGTAAATTTCAAAACATAGTATTAACGCAATACCTGATTTTCCTAGCTATAGACTTACTTTAGTAAACGTTTAGTTTACGTTTAAACATTTAGTGTAATAGTAATGCTACAAGTGCAACGTGTTTTGGATTCGAAAATTTATTGTAATAAATTGAAGTTTCGAACCTACAACGAATCGTATACAATTTAGCTCAATAATAATTTGGACCAATATTCATGTGTAAAACTCGACCATGTATTGTCGATTGGATTCATTCGCCATGATGTAAAAAAAAAAATAACAAATTCGTCTTCTGAAATTGAATTGTTTTGCGATTTGTTATAAGCGTAGCTTACAGCAGCCCCATTGTCAGAAAAATTCTAGACCTGAATAATCTGCGATCCGTACTCTTAAACGTCTGGAACATATTTGGAATTCGGCTAAAGTTAAATTGCTTAGAACGCGGGTTAACTTGATCAGTATATGTCGTCCGATTGACACAGAGGAGGTGAATAAAAATAAGTATGTAACGCAATTGCACATAGTCGCATATTGTTGCCCTTTGTGGTTGTGTGGAGTGATGCAAAAATTGTAAAATTCGAAACGTAGTTGAACACAAAATTCAGCTATTCAATTAGAAAATGCAAAAACAAAATACTCGCCAATTAAATATACAAATACAACCTCGCCTAGAATTTCCTCGGTTAGAATTAAACTTCAGCTATAACGAATGCTCCACTTGTTTCCTTTAAAATTAGATAGGGATGTATGTATTAAGAACGTCGTATACCGTGCTTTTCACTACAAACTGAACACCCATAAATCAACAATATGTTTATGCTCATAAATTATAAGGTGGTATAACGCATGCGTAAATTGAAAACTAGTCTAGAGATTGCTTAACACTGAAAGCATTACATTTGACTAGGTTTGCTTAATACTAAATATCAAACTAGAATTTATGTATGCTGAGTTTCTAAATCAAATTCTCTAAGTGCCTTCCATCGGCGACGCAGCAGAGTCCTAAGCGGTTGTAGAACTCCTGCTGGCAGTTTTGCAGGATTTGAGGACTTACAGAATGCATTTTCATTCTTTTGTTTGAGGTCTTGCAAGTTCTTCGGAGCTTCCTGGAAGACTTCGTGGCGGATGATTCACCAAATACAAAAATCCAGCGGATTGAGCTCTGGAGAGCATGCTGGAAACTGTACCGAGCCTCCTCGACCAATCCAAGTACCTAAAAAGGCATTGTCAAAATAGTCTCGAAATTTACGGCTCCAGTGGGCAGGTGCACCGTAAGAAGTAAATCTCGTTCGCTCCAGTTACTTGATCAATTGCCGGCCCGATGTCACCTTTGAGCATCTCCAAGTAATTGTCGCCGTTGTCCCTCGAAGAAAAAAACCCCAATGATGCCATTTCCAAGCATCCCTGTCCACACTTTTAGTTTGGGTGCGTTCTGACACTTGTCCTCTCTCATCCAATCGGGATTGGAAGATGCCCAAAAGCTACAAATATTTTTTAAGTATTCAAGCCGTTTTACAGAATCATGTTGTGAGTGTCAGATAAATACAAATACCAAAACTTCTGATGGTTAAATTTCCCGTTAAAAGAGAAAGGTCTCATCACAAAAGCATATTTGGGTCAAAAGTGTTGCATCGTCGTTGCAATTTTTTATCTTCTCCTCACAGTATTTAATTGGTGGGAAGGGCTCATCTGGGGTCAACTCTGATGGTGCACCATTTTGTACTGGCGGTATTTACTGCACTTCAAAATCCTCCTAGTAGACGTTGATGAAATTGCAGCATTATTAGCAATTTCTTTTTTCGGCACATGCGGGTTGAGGCTGATATAGGCTAAAACTGCAGTTGCAGTGCAGCCTCTAAACTTTAATTAATATGATAAAAATTATTTATCAATTAATTAATTATTAATTGTCGAAGCCAACAGTAGGGAGACAACATATTTTTGATGAAAGTCAATTTTTTTGAAACCTTCTTAAGGAAAGTCAAAATAAATGGATAACTACGTACTCAATGTTATGATAATCAGATGGTTATAAGAATCGATCAAAGTTTATTCAACAATATAACTTAATTCATGATATTACATAAGGTATTCTCAATAACTTACAAGGGGATGGTCAGGCGTGCAAAGCAGTTAAAAATTTAAAATTTTGCCTTTTTAATACTGATAAGTAAAAAAGATTTTTAGGCATAGTGGGAATTCTCAATGGCCAAAATTTCATTTTTTGAAATAAAGTTTCTGAAATTCTTCTGGGATTTTTCACGGCATTTCTTGTGACTCATGTAGTCCCCCTTCCTGAATTTTTTTTTTCAATTCCCGCGCTTATTCCTATGAATCTTAGTACAAACTACAACTGTATGTTACGTATTTGTATATTGTCCCCAGATTTGTAGAACAAGCACGGCTACTTAATAAAAAACTAATTTTGGGAAGGGGGGACCACATGAATCACAAGAAATACCGTACAAATTCTCATAGAAATTTCGGTAACTTTGTTTCAAAAAATAATTTTTGAAATATTGGCCATTGAAATTTTTCACTATGCTTAAAACCCCTTTTTATTAATCGGTATTAGAAAGGCAAAATTTCAAATTTTTAACTCTTGTGCACGCCTGACCATGTCCTTGTTAGTATAGCAAATAGCCTTTCCATACACAAAAGACAACTGAACACGAACAGTTTTCAATTGTTTTGAAGAAACAAGTCTTCAACTGCACTTTGGGCCAAATCGAATGTCAGGTACTGATTGACGGGTGCATTCAAATTAGTTGATATAAGTTTAAATGGAGTTGCTTCAAACGTCAGTTGAAGAAACTTGTAGTGTTCATCTTCTTTTATCATGGGTTCAAGTCCATAATGGTAAATAACGAAAATATCATGTGTATTTTTATCTTCACGCTTGTGATATCCGAACGACTCCCGGATATCTTCCTTTTTACCGCTCGCTGGGTCGACAAGGACATCAAAGTTAGCAAAGACGGACCCTGCCAGAGCTTCTTTCACTTCAGGCTTATCCATTAAATTTTTGGGTTCGCATTTCTCAGGGTATCGCATCCACCAAACCTGAGAACACAAAATTTACCTTTTAATTGACGTTTTGAAGCTGAAAATGTCCATCTTAAATTTAGTTTTTATTAACTACAATTGTTCATATGCGCACTTTGAAATAATATTAGTCTTACCAGTTGTATTTTAAAAGGAACCGGATCCTTTAACAGTATCATTCCCCATGTATCTAGGTTACGCTTGAACCAAGTCGCGGGGTCATACTGCAGACCTACAATGGTTGAACCTCCATCGTAGACTTGAGCAAGACTGTATTTGGTTTCATAATAATTCTCTCTATAGTAAACATGCATAGCGTGAACCACAACCTTAATCCTGACGTCTCTTGCAGCACCGGCATTTAAAATTTTTGCCTCTGTAAGGAACTCCCATTCAAATCTAAATAACAGGCCATCCTTCTTTCGAAAATCAAAAAGTGCATCAATGTAGTCCTTTTTGATGCGTTCAAACTCCGCTTCCAATCCAAGGTCGGCTACAAGGTGTGGTTCAGTTTTGTTCACCCAGTTCTATTAAAATAATGTTATTACTTATTATGTAAAAAAAAATCTTTTGTTTTTGAATTTTGAGAACATTGTTACTAATTGTTGGCGGTAATTAAAATTTTCTTGGATAAAATTTGATAAATTTTACAATACCGGAAAACTATCGGAAATGTCCTGAGCGTTGGCTAAAACTCCATCTATGCTTTGAGGTTCTAGTGCTTGTTCGACTTGTACAATTTCTCTTCCCCGTCCATGGTTTTTATCCCGAAGTTCCATGTATCCCACAAAATTGAACGAATTAATTGAATCCTTTGTCGTCGCAACGGAGTAAGTTACACATGCCGAATCAGAAATGTTGGTATATTTCTTAAAAATTCCAACTGCTTTCTCACTTAATAAAGGAACTGTATCTTGCCTCACTGACCAATTCTAAAAATATTCGATAATTTTATCATACCATTAACTACACACCTTTTTTTATATATAACAATTACTTAATAGTATGTTTCATTGTAATCTAAACTTCTGCAATTATATTAGTTTTCGTATTATGGATGCTAACCGTAAATGGAAGTCGGAAATGCTGTGCATTTTCTTTCAGGTTTACTTGCTCTTCGGTTGCAATTGTGCGTTCGAGGAAATTTGTCAAAAATATTTTTCCAAGGATTTCAAATTTTTTTAATTTTTTGCTTTCGAATCCTAGTAGTGCCGCTCCGATGTAGTATGATTTATTACTTAGGCTAGCCTCAAGCAAGACAATGTGCAGTTTTGCTTTGTCTTGACTCGTGTAATTGCAAACAAAGTAGTTGACAGTGGAAAACACAAAATCTACAACCTGATTGCGATCATTAAGTGCCTTCCTAATTTCATTTAATACATCTTCAGGACAATCCACCGAAGATGCCATACCGCCCTTGATCCAAGCTTCAAAATCACGAATTGTTTTACTAGGTATATTCTTTTTGAAACACAATGACAAGTCAGAAAATTTTAAATTAAAAAACATCTTTTGCAAAAACGAAACTGAACTTTAAAACTGCAATGTGTTCCCTGTTTATTTTCAAACGGATAATATGTTCAAAAACTTACGCAGCGCAAATTATTTCAAGCTATAATAAATCATTTTACTTGATTTTTGCATCGAATTGACTTGCACAAGTATTTTTAATTTGTACTTCCGATACTATAGAGTTTGAACATGGCTTCTTTGGCAATAAATTCAAGGGGAACAGTGTTTGAAAATTTCTACATCATATGAGATGTGTGTGCAAAAGTTTCGAAAATCACACTTTATACCAACATTTAAAAATCATAAAATTCAGTGAATAGGCAACAGACTACAATTTATGAAAATATAGACGACCAAATTGGAAACCTTAAAACTTGTATGCTACTACTACACTTTTTTTCAAATACTGCTTTGAAAATATATATTTGAAAAGGCTTACCACCGATACATCGTTGCCGAAGAGGTGCTTATTTGTAATAGCTGTAGCAAACGCTAGTCCAATTTTGAAAATAGGATCCCAAACCATGTTGGTGATGGTAAAAATTCTTTTCTGAATTTTCTTGACCTTTTCTACCTTTTCTGGGGTTGCAATGATGCTGCTACTGCTACTTTGTCTCTTGAAATCGCTGTCATCGCTTGAGGTCAATAACTTAAATCTACTACTATTCGGCCCTCTTTCATTGGAATTGCCTTCATCAGTTTCTTCGCCTGTGGGTTTGCCTCCTTTTCCAAAAAATCTGCTAAATCCAAGTAAATTCGACAACGAGCGTTCACTACTTTTTGTCAAATTTGCCCTGCCATTTTCAAAAATTTCGTGCTCAGCGATAAACACAATTGCCGAGTTTTTGCCTTGTAAACTTGTAGGCTTATGCGAGTCGCTTACATGCTCATCAGCAAGGCAAATTTCACAGGAGACTGCATACTGTGGATAACCATTTTCATCTATTCCTACAAATTCTTTCGCCAAAACTTTGAATCCATTGTCAAGTACTCCTGGGGCTATTCGCTGCGATTTGGCAAATTGATTCATGAATTAGCTTGAGGTAACGTAACTTTTTAATTCTTTTACTTTTGCCTCTTCTACTTCCTGTGAAGAAAGTTGAACACATAATTAAACACCATTTTGAAATCGACCAATTTATGATTTCATAAATATATAGGAACACACATTTGGATGTGAGTAACTTACCACAATGACGCAGAAGCTATTACCGAAAATCGCCATTAGCAAGGCGTGGAGGATTAAGATTTTCTGATGGGATAGGCGGAAGACTTTCATTGTAAATTTTTACTAGTTTATATTCTAGCAAGTTTTACTTAAAAAAACTTAAATTTTTAGAATACTTTACTTAAAGGTTTTCTAAACTGTGGTTTTAAATAGTAGTTAGCTATCCCTCGAGAAGATGAGTAATCATCAGGTGTAGAATTTTATTTCATAACTAAAGAAGCGCATAACAGTTTTGAACAAAAAATTTTCATTAGAAAATAGAAATGAATAACATTACATGATAACTAATGACGGCTTTCTTCAACATTGTTTTTAATAATCAATTTTTCTAACCCTATTTTCAATGCAAATTGCCAGCACAGCAAAAATTGTTTTTCAATGTCTTGTGTAATCATTAACTGTCTAGTGAGAAACTAGATTTGAATTTTAAATGCAAGCAAAACAAGTACATAAAAGTTGATAACTATAACAAATAGAATAAGAAAAATAACAGTTCAACAATTTCCAAAGCTGCCCTACCCATGGTTTCTTTACACAAAATGAGTACTTAATGGTCTTTTTTATTTAATAATTAAGATTGTTTCTGAACGCTAATTAGAAATATACTGAATAATAATCTAGACAGTAGCTCCTTCCGATTTGTCAATGTTACTTTTTCCATAGTGCACTTTTCCTCCTAAAAGTATGAACTACTTACATTTTGTTTGTTCTTATACGCAAAACAACAACAAATATTGCAGTCCTTTATGACCCAATTAACAATCCTGGTAAGTGTGGCACTGTTAAATTAGTTAAATATTTTAAAACAAAAACATGTTTGTTTGTGAAGGTTTGGAAACGAGCATTTGACTAGACATTGACGGTATGACGGTAAGTAATGGCATTCTCTTTTTTAAGTTTTATTGCAGTGTGCTCAGTGATTTG
>JAQFYP010003011.1:0-11614 GCA_034694865.1 Bilobella braunerae | reverse complement strand
GTTTTGCTGTAAACCTTTTAGTTTTTGACGTCTTTATTTTTGACCTCTTTGTACTTTTGACCTCTTTGTTTAGACGTTTTTGATTTTGACGTTTTTTACTTTTGACCTCTTCGTACTTTTGACCTCTTTGTTTAGACGTCTTTGTTTTTGACGTCATTGCTTTTGACTTCTTTGTTTTGACCTAATGACTTGCTACCAGTCGAATGCCGGAAAGTTTTTGCTCAAGGAACTCAATTCCGGGAGATGTATCACCGTTCTTAGAGCACAAACAGCACAAAACTCACAAATGATTCTTTTTGATTGTAATGACGGCCCAAATCAGCAAATGACTAGCATATCTTTTAAGGACTAATATGTTACAAAACTATATTATAAAGCTGAATATGCCTAAATACAATACACAGCTCGCTAACGTATAATAAGTCATGAAATAATGAATCCAACTAATTTCTAACCAAAATTATGGCTTGTGAAATTTTTTTGTCAACATGAAAGTTATACATGCAATTGCAATGAAATCCAACTAGAAGCAAAATTTAGATCCGAGTGACATATTTGTGAACATATTAATTGAACTTACGCCAGTTTGGCAGACGTGATGCACGCATGCACACGTATGCATGCATGCATTCTTTGACTCCTAGATCAACTACTCCCTTTTTTACAAAAAAAAAAGATTGGCATACGTATTCCGTATTATATTATACTAGACAACTAAGGCCGTACTTCGACAGTCGGATTTTACTTTAATTCCAGGTCCTAGGCCTTCCTGTCCTAGGACGTGTTTGTTTGGCTAGAATTACATTTTTAATTTATTTTAACATTACGTTTAGTTTTTTATTGGCATAAATACACAATGGTGCTAGATGTTTGTATGTTACTTTGTATTTTACTACTAGTAATTAGATCTACCCACTTTAACTGTTTAAATAGTCTACTTCATAGACTTTTTGTCTTTACTGACCAGTACTTATATGAGAATTTGTATGATTGTTATTCATTCTATGCATTCGACCAAAAGAAGCTCAAAGGCGTCTAACCCGTATTCAACTTTGTTTTCATGGTTGCGTCATGTATGACCACGAGCTGTGAACGCGGTATTGAAGTCAATCGACAGTAACTCTTTAAGAAGTTAGGATTAGGTTACTAAAGGTTAGGTTATGTTACCAACCATAAACCATAAATCGTCAAAAACGTCTACTTTTTCATAGTGGTGAGTGTTCCACCCTGCTAGAAAGCTTTTTAGGTTATCAATATAAAACTTTGCTTGCTACAAGCTTTTAGACGCGTTGAGATCCTTCTGAATCTTGGAGTAGTTTTTAATTTTGATTTGATGGTACGCATACTATGGAATTGCTCTCGGTCCATAACGTTATAAAATTCTGAAAAGAATCTTCGAAATCTTAATAAAAATTAATTTGTAAGAACTAGGTCAAATGTCTAAATATCTAAACTACTAAAGGATTAACGAGACAACGTCATGTTTTATTGATTCAATTATGTCTCAAATTTTTCTATTTAAAGTTGCAGCACTATAGTATACTGAGAGTTGCATAAAAATAATCAATTAATCAATTTTTTATTTGGCGGGACCATTTCAATATGATTACGAGAGAATAAAGGTTCTAGTGTGGAATAGTGTGGAATATAGGACATTACCAAATGCCTGAAAGGCGTGACTATTGATTTTAAACAGCCCTTTTTAGTTTTATTTGTTGGATTCAATGTAAGGTTGTTTTTACTAAAATAAAATTTGTTTCTGCAGTCATCGCGACGTTGTTAGTTTTCTTTGTCGAACTATGTAAATAAACTTGCAATAATTTTTTTCTAAATGGACTAAACTAAACTCTCGTGCCGCCATCTAAAATGCAATCCGATATATCCGCGACCAGTACGACAAAAAACTGAACAAAATCAAGCAAAAGCATAAACGCAACAGCAACAAAACCAAACTTACTGCCACTTTTGGTAGGCTCTCGTCGATTTTAGGTTTCAATTTTATATCGTTTTTGATAAATCACGAATTCATTCAAATTCAACGAAAATACTCCTAACAAACCTTAACATTTAAATGAGTTCACTCAATAAAATTTAATAAAAACAAAACAAAGGGAAAATAAACCAACCAATAAACACCTTAAAAGTTTGAATCACAAATTTGTCACCTTTTCAAACAAGAAGTACCTAGTTTGAGGTAAGTAACCAGTAAATAGATTTGTTCTGTCTATCAAAATTTATTCACTTTTGTATTCTAGATCTAAATTCAGAATCAACTTTAAATGTTATAAGAAAATACAAACAGAAAGTATGCTTTGAATTAGAAACTTAATGTAAATTTAACCAACTAATTTGAACCCAAGTTGTTAGATTAGTAATTATTCAAATAGTAGTTACAAATTATAATTATGTCAAATTATCTGTTGGAGAGAATTCAAAAACTATATTATAAGTATGTAAAGTAAACAATAAATGGTTTCAAGGGCTCCCTGAACGAATGTCTTCAGGAGCCACTAAATCATTCATTTTTGTAAATAGAAAAAAAAATTGGGCAATAAAATAGTGAATTACCTTAGGTATTGTCTTACTCTATCTCCACAAAAGCTAACGTGAACAGTTGTGTCAACAAAACTCTACCTAACATATTTCTACATAAATATGATTTTGCATTACCCATTTCACAAACGTATCTAGCGACGTCAAATATGTAATTAATATGAGTAATTAGTAATTTATTACAACTCTTTGATTAAAAATTATACTTTTGCGTAAAATACAGGCGTAAACGTAACATTAACTGTGTAAAATAATTTGGCTAAGAGTAAGATAACTACAACTTCCTCTGCATCAGGCGAGGCTGAACACTAGCGTACGCATAATTACCAAGTTCAGTCTACATAACCGCAACGTTCCAGGCTTCCACGCACTGCTACTTCACCACTATTTTTTTCTTTGCGGGTACTGGGACTCGAACCCTCAGCCTGCCCAAGTTAGGAGAAGGATACTGAAGGCCCTCGGACTACCGGCCGTGGACAATATAACTTATTAATGAAAAATTGAAATGCAATATCAAATACAATATCCTAATTTTAGGCAAAATCGTTAGACTGAGATTTACTCCTCTTCCGATTTGAAGAAGACAAATATGGTGACAATGTTATGATGCAAAGGAAAAACGTTTTTGTATGTTTTAAAATCAATTGAGCCCTGAAAAAAAAACCATTAGCAAACACTTCTTGTTCATGATTACACACAATTAACGAGATTGAAAACATGTTTACCTTGAGCATCCCCGCAAGAATAGCCTTATGAATATAATTTTGCACTGCCTCGTCGGCGTCAAGAAACTGCAGCGTTTTTAATCCTAGAAAAAAGTTGGAAATATAAACTGCATATAATAACATAATAATAGGAATTTAAAAAGTTAATTGGATAAAATCACTTTCACTATGCCATGGACACTGCGCAAACTGAACCATGCACTTCATTACTTAAATACTAGTGAATTTGAAAAGTAGAAGACAATGTATAGTAAAGATAATGATAATAAATTCGCATGTTTGTGCTTTGATGGCCGCACTCTCTGATTAGTCAATGAAATTTTTCGCGTGCGTGATGAAAAATTTCACTTCAAAACAAAATGGAATTTCAATTTATGGTTGAAACCCAACCTTCTAATATCCCATGCATTAAAGATTTTTTTTAGTAATACAATATGTGAACAAATGTATTACAAATTTTATCAAAAAAGTGCACAGAAGCCAGAATTGAACTCCAAAATGTTTCTATCCTTGGACGGGCTTGGTTTGTTTTTCTTATTAAGTTCATAATACACATTAAATATTGGACACTACAAAAAAGTCCTTACCCACCAAGCCCCAGAAATCTTGGGCTAGTTGATCATTTTGATGTGTATTGCGCTGATCAGAAGGTGGTACGTCAAGAATTCTCCCAAATTCTGTCCAATCAAGAATACTCATGCCTTTTCTAGCATGAAATCGTAGCGTTTTCAGAGGTAAGGTATTGTTTCGACAATACTTACGTAATTCAGGAAATTGTTGTATTGCAATTGTCAAAATTTTTAGATTTGGAAATTTTACTTTAACTTTACTCAGGAAGCGGTCGCTTACCGCTACCGCGCCGTCTCCCCAGAGGAGTTCCAGGCTGCGTACTGTAGTCCATGCGTTTGCTCCAAGTAGTTCTTTTTCCAATAAATCGCCCCTCACAGCAAGTTCTCGTAAACTTGGAAATAAACTAGGGTTTAACTCTGTAAATGAAACATTTTGCATTTGCAAAAACTCCAGTTTCATTAATTTTGGCACAATGAAGCATAGTTGGCAGCGGATGTCCAAAAATTTTAAACTCATTCTTTGACTTTCAAGTAATTGCATAATAGCAATCTTCCATATTAGTGTAGGCGAAATCATAAACCCATCACGGTCTGTGAGCGGCTGCAGTGTTAGATTCGAGATCTTGTTTACGAATTGGCACATCTCGGAAATGTGTACAACTTCTGAATCTGTCAGGGTAAAAGTACTTGGAATTGTTGTTGTGAGCAGTGCATTCAGTGGAAGATGTTTCATTATCATTGGAGCGTCTTGTAACCAAATGTCATATAAGTACCAGTGCGTAACTTCAAGAACGCCAAGTGCTGGAGCGTTTCGTAAAATTGCCAAAAGGAATGTTACGCTGTCACCGTTCCACACAATCTTAGTCAAACTTGAAAATGTAGGAAATTTGTGAAAGTTGGTTTTGAATGGTAGATCTAAGTTACTAAGTAACTGTGTACTGGGGTCAATTTTTAAGTACGTGATTCCTTGCAGTGTTTCAAGAAGGACTTGAGCCTTCTCCAAAGAGATCTCCGTTTCCGTCTTTTCAAATTGTCGGAAAAGTGTTAGTTCGATATTGCGTTTGGTGAATTGTTGAGCAAAGTCGGCGAGCACTTCGATTGGAATGTTGTTCATTGCTAAACGAATTCTGGTAAGTATGGAGTTAACTGTGACGCTTTTTGAGAGCTGTAGAAAGTAGATGGCTTCAATTCTTGAAGATATCGTAGTTTGTATCTTTATCTGCTCAGTGGTAAGTAAATTCCATCTTTTGCTGACAAGGCGGCATGGAAGATGGTCTTTACATTTTAGAAACGTAAAGATGTCGAGTAGTACCTAAGTTATCATATAATGTTTATTAATATACGCATGTGAGCATATGTAAAACTTTCAAAAAAGAGCTCGGTTTTCTTCTTATTGAAGCATTGTTTAATAGAACTTATGTTTATTCATTTATAATCACTTTAATCAATGACTTACTGACTGTTTAATTTTAGGGGGTGTTGTTAGGCTAAACAAATATACTTACTATACATTAACTTCAGAACCTTAACACCTCAAATTTGATAATTTGTTTGTTTCTTGTTTATTTTTTTTTGAAAATTTTGAGATTGTAAAGTACCTATAATGAACTCGTTCGAAATTTATCTTATCTACAATTTCTCTTAATAAAAGATACCACATATCATACCTTATTTGGTAGGTTATCCATTGTTCCAAGGTAGTACGAATTGTTTCAAATCAGGAATAGATGTGTAGTACACTAACTCAGAACTGATTTTTATGTTGTTTTACTGTTTGAAGTTGTGATTTTTAATGCTTGATAGCGTCTTAAGTTGGAGACTATGAGTATAAGTTAGTAAGTGTTTAACTTATTTGGCAAAGGTAGTCAACGAAACAGTCTTAGTAAAATTATCTGATACACATATGCAAAACTGAAACCTAGTTGTAGTAGCACCAAAATAATCCTTACACAGTAACTTTGAATTTTTTCTATTTATTTTTAGATTTTTAATTAGGGTAACTTGGTGAGATATTACTTGCACATGAACCTAAATTTTCAAGAAGTTTGAATACAAAATTTTCCCTTCTTTTTTCAATCACTTTACCCCTTCCTCTCTGCCTGTTTGAAATAATAGGTTTGGTTTTTGTCGCCTTTGGGGTATTACATATTAAATTTAGTTTATTTTAAGACAGGGCTAAATTTTTAAAAAAGGTGATTTGCTACAATCGAGTAAAATGCTACCAGTATCCAATTCGACTACTTTAATATCTTCTTGGCAACTTCACTTGTATTTGGGTTAAAATTAGCAACAAACTAACGGATTTGGATGAAGTTGAATAAACGACTACTCGTAAAAATAAAAGTGTGGATATCCAATGAAACTGTAAGAATCCCAACGCGAAGCACAAATGCAAAACCCAATTGCGAAATGCAATTGCAAGCTACCAATGTAAACTAGTGCAAATAAAAAATACAAACGCCAAATAGAATTGCAAAATGGAAATAAAGAATCAAAATTCAAAAAGTTAAATACAAACTGCAATCTAAAAATTTTGATTGAAAATGATGCATCACCGACTATTTATAAATCACACATCTGAAAATCATACAAAAATACCATACACAATTTTTGTTCAACTTTTGATTAAATTTTAGTCATTTAAACCTTATTTTTGAAATTATTAAACTAGTATAATTTTTATATTTAATGAAGCGGCTTTTGCAAATTATTTATTACTAATTTAACACAAAACCCAAACCATTTCGGTTAAATTTTTGGAAATAATAATGTGAATTTCGCAAACGGCATTGCATTACAGAATGTAGTTTGGGTGCAATGATGTCAGTGTCTTTAAACTTGTTTTTTGCTTTCTTGCCAACAAGCAATCTAATTTATAAATTTATGATAAGTAAGATGTTGTAAGATGTAACAGTTGTTATAAACGTTTAAACGAAAAATTCCACTAAAATTTGGTTGCACAATTTGAATTCGAAATATCAAATTTGATAGTCAGCGTGTTTGAATAAGTAAATAAGCGTCCAAGTTTTTGAAATAATGAAGTTGCTTATGTTAAAATTTTGATATGTAGGTGAAAGTTGTCAACAAAAGGTAATTTACTTATTCACATTATGGACTGCCAAAAATTAAGTACTAAACTAAACTAAAGTAACTAAAACAGCAGTTTTAATTACAATGAAAAATAAGCACAACCTTAAGACGAATTATAAATGACAACAATCCTTCGGACGAAAACATAAGATTGAGAGTCGTCGTCAGTGTCTTAGTCATTATCATTCATACACTTTATGAAAACCGAGTTGTGATATTGAGATAATTTATTCGGGTAACTTTCGTATCCGGATGAGTCCTGTAAATTCAAAAAAAATTGATCCTCTGTTATATTTGTGTTAAGATTGTTTGCTTACACTTAAAATAACCTCGAGCGTTATTAACTTGATGATGCCAGAACGGGAAGCCAGGTCAAGAAATTGCAGTACTCTCTGGTCAACATTAAGTATTTTTATTTTGGCCAATCCTACAACACAGTTGCGGTTATTATACCGAAAATACCTGTCATCAAATTCTAATAAATAAACTAAAGGTTTTTATGGGTTCTACTTTTACTGTTTACAACTCGTGACCTTTCCATGATTTCACAACAAAATTAATGAAACGGGCATAAAAAAATCGGAAAGGTCGCCTATCAGGACAAAATTAATTTAAAAAATCAAAGTTATAACATTTATAGGTGAACTGTGACATCGCGGGTCGATCCAACGTCGCCGCCGCAACTCACATTTACAAGGCTACTACACTCTAACGCCTTAGCATTATCCCGTCAACTTCTAAATTCAAATCATTTTTTTAACGCATCAAAATGTATGTCACTAACACACATGCATTATTAGAAAAGTCTTCAAAACTAGAAAACCATCGCCATTGTTTTTGTGATTTATAAAAAACACTTTGTTATTAGACTTACCTGACATACCCACCCTTGCACCGGCTTTTTGGTTTCTAGTTGACGGGTAATCCTTAGATATGATGTCTCTAATAACTTCCCAAACAGCCTCCCACTCGTTACTTGTGTGTTCACCTGTTGTGGCATAGAGGCAGAGTTGGTCAACTGGTACAGAGTTCCTCAGACAGTATTTGATGAGTTCTGGCAATTGTTGTAAGTGGATTGTAAGCAGTTTAAGGTTGGGAAAACATGTTTTGAGTTTGTCTACAAAGGGTTCGTGTGCCGCCAACGTTCCGTCTCCCCGAAATAATTCTAGGCTGCGTACTGTAGACGTTGCAAACGTTGCTACCAAATATTATATTCGTTGACAAATCACCTCGTGCTGTAAATTACTTTAAACTTGGAAAGCAACTGGGGTTTAGCCCTACCGCAGCGAGGTCTCTCAGTTTTAAAATTTCCAGGCATTTCAACTTTGGAATAGCATTGACTTGTATGCACTCGATATCCAACTTTTTCAAACTGATACTTTGACTTTCGAGTAATCTCGTAATCACTGCACTCCAGGCTGGAGTAGCCAGTGTCAGCACTCCATCATCGCTCACTAGGGGCTGGAGCGTTAGCTGTGAAATCTTGTTTTGAAATTCACACATTTCCGAAATGTATCCAATTTCGTTGGCTCCATATGCTATAACTCGGAATAGTAATGACGAGCAAGGCGTTCAACGGAAGATTTTCCATTACCACTGGAATTTGAAACAATGAATAACGGCAGTCAGAATAACGCGAGTGGGTGAGTTCCAGGGTTTGAAGTGCCGGAGTATGATGCAAAATTGATACTAGCAAAAATTTGTCCGCTTCGTTCCAGGCAATTTTTGTTAAATTTTGAAAACTTGCAAATATAATACTTGTGGCAAATTTAAATGCGGCGACAGGTATGTCAGCATCACTCATTTTGGTGCCGGGTTCAACTGTTAGACAAGTTATTTTTTGGAGATTTTGAAAAAGGGCAATTAATTAGTGGCGAACACCAGTTTCGGTTTCCTCGAATTGTCGAAAGAGGGTTAGCTGTACTTTGTATTTGCGAAATTCTCGAGCCAGGTCCTTTAAAACTTCGACTGGGATTGTATTAATGGCTAAACGCATCTGTGTAAAGAGTTGTTTATTTTGTACGCTCCTTGCCATTTGCAAAAATGAGATGGCTTCTACTTTGGTAGAGAGTGTAATTAGCGGGCAGTTTTTCTGCATCATTTCAGTAGCAAGTAAGTTCCATCATTTACTCATGAGGCGGTCCTTGCACTTTAGAAACAAAAGGATTTCCAATTATTATTATTATTTATTTGTTTTGGAAAAGTTCAAGGTGACAAGTTTTCATTGTCCAATTTTTCTTTATAACACAAACCAAAGCGTTTAATTTGTTTAAGAAATTCGGGGAGTTCAATTTTTACAGAAAAGCACAATATTTATCAATTACCGTATATGCCAGGATTGATATTTTTTATCATACCTTACTTGGTAGGTTGTACATTCTTCAAATGTAGTTCAAAGTGAATCATATGGTGTCCAGATTTGTTGCACTGTAATTACAAAACTTGATTGAAGTGTTGCTTTGACGCGGTTTCCAATGGATGCTAGTGTCGTAAGTTGAATACTGGAAGTACTTGCCTAATTTAATTTGTAAAATTAAGTAAAGTAGTTTCTTGGTAAATGTTTCTGATACATGAATGGGATACTAACACACATACCTATAGTAGCGTCTGGGTCAAAATTAATAATCATTTTGAAGTTTTATTATTTTGGAATTTATTTTGGGAAATGGATATGAACTTCGCCTTTTGATGTATCTCTTTTCTTCCGTAGGAATCTTCAACCTCAAGTTAACAAAAGATTTTAAACAACAAAAAATTGCCTATTTTCCTAAATTTCTTTTTCATTGTTTGTTCCTTCCTCTCTACATGTTTGAAATTGGACTCGATGGCTTTAGGCGTATTCTTTTTTCGGAAAATTACAAGGAGATTGAATGAAACTGGATATTGAAAGAGAGATGGGCATTATCCCAAAATTCTACATTGCCGGAAAAGTTCTCACTTGACAAAAATACGTAAATTGAAATCTGGATCCTGTTTAAGGGAAAAGGATACTTTACAGTAATTTGCGCAACTGAAGTTGTAAAGACGTGGACAAACATGGTTCATCGAACGGATTAAGCCAACATTCAATCATTCTAACGCGCGCTAAACAAACTAAGCCCACAAGCAAGATATAATAAAAGTGTATTTTCGCCTGTATTTTTGTATAACTTTTAAAAATTAGCCGTTCGTTACCACAAGTTCCTGTTTCGCAGAAATATAGCATCTTGAATAAATATGCAATAAGGTTTCTTTGAACTTGCATACGTATGCACCGTACATTTTGTTTACGATTGTGTGCTCATGGTGAGAATCGGTCGAGACTTTTGCATTAATGTTTCTTTATTGTTTAAATCGTAAAAACTCAGTATAAGCGTGATAATTCAAAAGGTTTCGGAAGCTCCTAAAAAAAAAGTTTAATGGGTGTAAAAAATTTAGATCAGGTAAAACGCCAACTTTTTTGAATAGGAAGCCTCTTAGGAGAACATGTTTGATCTTAGATTTTAATCTTATTCGAAGTATTCTCTCAATTGGTTTTATATTACATCCTATACGTAAATCTAGATGTAATGATAAACTGTGCATGAGCTGGATTTAGTGTTCATAATGCACCAACAATTAAATTGTATTTTGTTTAAAGTTTAAGGTTTAATCTCTGTCGGTTACGCAAAGATAAAATCAAAGGTTAAATGAGACATGCATAAAGGTAGGTTAGTTTCTAAATATCTGTGAATTAAATCTGAATGTGAGTAAACGGATAGTTTTATCTGCAATATCTTTCTAAAAATAATGGCAAAGGCACAGCCAATCACATTGTTGAATCTACTAGATCAACCTTTGATGCCCTCTGCATGATTCTTAGGAACGCTTGATTTCAGACCCTTAAATAGTAAGATTCTCACGGGAAAAACGAGCAAATTCTTGCTATGTCAATTTTTAAAAACAGGAAACACAAAAAGCATAACGCAATTCTACTAAAAATTACAAGTCACGTTGACACAAAATTCCAAAGTCGCAGTTTAGTAAGTCAGGTACGAATAAAGCAAATAAGGAATTGAGAAGTATTTAATCAAACATTTTACCAGGTAAACGTATTCACTATTTAATTATTTTAAATAACCTTTAATACTTTAAATTTTAAAACTATTTTATTCTCACATTGTTCGTGCGATTAGCGGAAAGTTTTGAAAAAGTATTGTGCAAAAACCCAAAAAAAAGTTTTTGGGTTTGTTGGTGGTGCATTTACAGGTAATAAAGTAAACTTAAACACCAATACTATTATTTGTTTTCAGATTATTGTTCTATGGACTTGATGATGGAGCTTGTACTGTCACTTTCATTACTCTTTTTATCTTGCTGCAGTTCCACCACTGTTACGAATCTAATTAATAACTATGCAAACTGTATTATTAATATATTCGGACTCCAACGTGATATTTTCGTTCACCCTTGGCCAACTATTCCACTAATATTTCGAACTTCGGCAAGTTCCGCTCAGGATATATTTTCATATCCCGGTAACATCAGAAACGGTAACTTAACTTGCTTTGCCACTTTTGTTCTCTACCCACCAAAAGACAAAACCATCAAATTCAGTACCTACAGCCTCTTTTACAAGTACATAAGCAATGATGTTAAGAAGGCAATGTACCACAACAAAACCACTATGGGTCTGCATCACTATTTTCATGTCATTAC
>JAQFYP010003010.1:0-11614 GCA_034694865.1 Bilobella braunerae | reverse complement strand
GTAAGGTGCTGCGCCGCCCTGTCACTAGCACCAACTTCATCTGTCGTTGGATTTGCGAAGGGTATAAAACCATCGGGGCGGTTTATGGCGTTATATCCCGGTTCGATTCGGATTTCGACCAGGAAAGAACTGTATCGAGTCCGCCGGTGCGGTTCCACTCACGGCGGCGCAGATCGCCACCACTGAGATGACAGGAATCCAATCCATCGCCACTCGCCACTGCGCGGTGACTGGAGTTAGAAATCTCTAGATCCGCCCACTTACACAAAGTCACCTGTGTCACGCCCTGTCACGGTTATTATCTGTTCGTCTGTCGTACTTTTCACATTTCCAAAAAAATTGTGATGCAACAAAATTAACCCAATGGTCATTCGCTAATTAAGTGTCGGTTTTGAGCAGCGCTCGTTTCAAAAGTAACTTCAAAACTAATTCAACTAATTTTCTGCCCATGCTTAGAATTGTCAAGATATACCATAATTTGGAAGTTACTTATGAGACAAACCCTAAAGTCTTGCTGTTAGCCTCCTGTGCTAGGACAGGGTTGTTTGACGCCTTTAACAAAATTAACGTGGACTATGCGCAGAACTTAAGAAACTTTTCAAAAATTGAAAAAAATTATAAATTGTAATTATATTTCGGAACAAAAAAGTGCAGATTCGAAATTACCCTTCCATTGGTCACACTGCTAGTGAACAGTATTGTTAAAATGCGGGTCGCAAAGGGTTGTGACATGTATTTCTTGTAAACTAAAAAAAAGAATTATTATTATGCAGATTTTCCTGTTGAAAAATAAGAAAGGAGCGATATTTTCTCTGTAAAATTAGCATACTTTAAACAAATGAGAATTCTAGTGACGAAGTGACGTGACATGTTCGTATGCACACGAGGAGATAGCTCACAAAAAAAAATTGGGAAAAATATTCGCAATTTTTTCGTTTTATAACTTATTTTTTAACTCATTCAATTATCTTTGCCTGTTGCGAAACCTTTTTAATCAACAAGTTTGATTAATTATAATAATATTTCAATAGGGCCTCATATTAACAAAATGTATCTTACTAGCAAATAAAAAATTAAGTGTTTAATGTTGCAATTACGTTAACTCACTATTGACCATCTAGGCATTTTGTTCCCGATTTATTATGTATTTCTTATCACTGTTAACATCTCATTCGCTACTTTATCATAAGTCAACCTTGAGCTAATTGTTGAAAACCTATTCTTGAACTTATAGTTTACAACCTATTCTGTAACTATGTGTTGACTACATAACTTGAACTAATTGTTTAAAACATATTCTAGAACTAATTGTTTAAAACATATTCTAGAACTAATTGCTTAAAACATAACTAACGAACCTTAAACTAATAGTTTGACATTCCCGCAGAGCGGTAGGTCAACATGTAAGAGAGTGAGTGGGTAGGGATATAGTAGGAAAGACTCATTAGCATGTATGCTAATGAGATTCGTCTGAATTCTCACAATGCTACTGGCAGACTTATTTTTATATCCTTTGTCCGTTTATACCTAATCACGGAAGCATGGAAATACACAATGTCAGAAGCAGGGTAGTTTTTTAAGGAGAAAGCCAATAGTAAAGACTTTTGTTTTGCGGCTGATCGGGGATTTGAACCAACGTTCTTAGGCTGGGTAGTGGAGAGAGACAGAAGCTCTTAACTACTAGGCCAAGCTCGCCCGCCATAAAGCCCATCCTTGAGCTAATTGTTTGAAATAGAATTTCGAAATAATTGTTTAAAACCCTTCCTTGTACTAATCGAGCACAACCTAATTTTCAACCAATTGTTTAAATCCGAATCTTGAACTAATTATTCAAAACCTAATGTTGAACCAATTGTTTCAAACCAAATCTTGAACTGATTGTTAAAAAAGCTGATTTTGAACTAATTGTTTAAATTTGAGTTAGTTCAATAATAACTTAAAAAATGCGTTTAAAATAAGTTTAATGTTTACGATATCTTTTTTTTTGAATTGTCGAGTATTCAAAATGCTATTCATGTAGAAATTTAAGCCTTTTGAAACTTTATTTGTACACAAAGGATAGGTTGATTCCATGTAATAGGACCTAAAAAAAAGGGCCTAAAATAAAGGGCCTAAAATAAAGGGCCTAAAAAATAGGGCCTAACAAGTAAAAGGGCCTAAAGCAAAAAAGGGCCTAAAATAAAGGGCCTAAAGTCAAAGGACCTAAAAACTTTAAAATTAATAAAAATCACTAAAAATTTGAAAGTTTTGAACAGAAAACAAACGGTTTTGAGGCAAAAAGACAAATATTCAAATTGCAAACAATTTCTTGATTAATCCGATTTTAAATAACGTAATTTTTTTTTAAATACATCCAACAATTAATTTACATTACTAATGTTTTATTATATTATAAGCCAAACAAGCCCATCCAAGGACGGAATACCATTCACAGTAACAGTCAATCAACGAAATGTCAAATTCAATTGACTTCTACTCCATTTTTTTTATACCAACCAAATATTTCTCAACTCACGAAATAAATAAACATCTCCCTTGAAAATTCCTTTAAGCCAAACGTTACACATTTGTCACCACTACAAAATACGGCTTATCTTATAGTAAATTTCGAGTGAAAAAAAAAACAATTTTCAAATGAAAATAATAAGGTTGGATGAATAAAACCATAAATTTTAAAGTAAACTAGAAATAGATATTTCAAGCCCTTGTCGAGGGAAAAACTTATTCACAAAAATTTTACTTATACGAGATAAGTACAAAATTAACGAATAAGTTGTGTACCATCCCAAGCATTTTGAGATACTAGACAAATTTGTTGTTTACTTTTTTTTTAGACATAATGTGAAGTGCCCTTGGGGGTGTGATTGAAAGGATATTACTCATTACTCCTATACTCATTACTCAACTCATAGGAAGAGTAAGAAGGAAAAGTGAGGCTCCTTGTCATTTAGTATCTGTTTTAGTCATTCCTATTTGCTTTGGTTATCTTCATTTCCATAACCATCAATTCCAAAGAAAACTTAGTTCTTTCCTGTAAAACATGAAATTGAAGCAGCATAAGTAGCAATGTTAAGTAATATTTCTGTAGAAACTAGGCCTAAATGTCTACAACAATGCCTAAAAAGTTAAATTTAGTACTTGATATAATTGCACAAATTCGAAATTCATTATAAAACACAAAAAAGTAGGTTGTTGTTTTTAATAAATAATAATTACCATATTTCTACATGTGGAGCTAAATCGAGTGGTTTTACTATGAGTGTGTAACATAAGTGCGCTACCTTGCAATGTAGAATTTGCATTTAAAATCTAGTAAATACTTGCCAAATAAACCTGTCTTAAGACAAGAGGAGCAAGAAATTAAATTTGGAACATTCTGTAGTAAGACGGGCTATTTTGGATTAATGTGTAATTTTACTAATTCATATTCAATCAAAACAGTTTGAACTGACAACTAGGTGGTTACAAAACAATCTAAGGCATGAATGCAACCACAAAAACTTCCGACGGTGTTTTCCTGTAGCAAATTATTTAGTAGCAATAATTTACACCGCTCACGCTGAGTTTTGTGAACTATGCAACCCCCAACTTTACGCATAAATTTACAGAACGCTTCATAAGAAGCGGGTAAACGTTTCTAAGCACATTTTTTTTTAACTTCACGCATTCTATGAACTCCAATGTATTTAAATCTTCAGGAAATTACCCACTTTAATTAGTCAAATTAAATGTAAAAAAAAAATATGGCAATTCATAACTTTTCTAATTTTTTTCATAAAATCTACAAATATGAGTTAGAGCATTCACTCTGTTGCAAATGAAAATGAAAGTTATGAAGAAACGCCCTGTACAAAATTTTACTGTTTAATTTATGAATCGAAAAGCATTTTAGCAGCAAAATTTTGAAGCGAAGCGAAGCGCTGTAGCCGCTTGTTTTGATTTCTGCTTCACTCTGCCTCTTAATTTCGCTCGCTCCTTCTTCCAAACAGCGTTCGGAGGAGAGTAGTTGGTGAAAAGTACAGTGCCTTCTGCTAGAAAGGGAGTTTTTAGAGTCGTGCTCCGAAGAGAAACTTCCGCTTCCCTAATTTTGATAAGCTTGACTTCTTGAAGGTCTCTGGAGATTGATGGTAGCCATAAGCTGTACCGAGTGAATCCAAAGTGCAGCTTTTGTTTTTCTTTCAACACTCTCCAGAGGAGAGTTCTCTTAGATGCTGGAGAATAAATGGTGAAAATTTAGAACAAACAAAAATTTGGAACAGAAGAAATTTAGAAAAAAAAGCATTTTCAATATTTACAACATCATTCACTCAAGGAGCTTCTTATGAGTTTCAGCATCTTAAAAATACGCACGGAATGAAAACCAGAGCAAATGTTTGGCATATATTAAAATACAAAAATGAGTAATTTTCCGTAATAGTTTTTCAGTAATGAGTAACAATTTCTATGATCTTGCCCACTTCCATAAATTTGAAAATATGGCCAATTTTTATTTTTTAAATTCGCAATTGAGACCCTTTAAAATGAACCACAAACAATGGGATGTGCACACATTGCCTTTTTTTTTGTTTTTGGGCCAAGAAATCGTGGTGAATTCATCTTGAAAGCCACACACAGTTATAGGAGGGGTAAAAATAATAAATATGAAATTGGAAACTGCATATTTATGCAGGTTGAACTTGTAGGCCATGTACCAGATATTGCAGGTGGCACCTTGCAGAGACCGTTATGCAAATTTTTGAGAAACCTTTCGAAACTTTGTTTTGAAAAATAAAATGAAAATAACATTTTTATGCCTTACCCCTCACGGCATGGAATAAATTTCATAAAGATTCAAATTCGCACTGTAGAATCTCCGAGTGTCTAAAAGTTAATATTTTGGTAATTTTAAGCGCCACGCAAGAATTTAAAGGAATTTTATATAAGAATTAAGTTAGGTTTATCCGAATTATGTTCTGTTTAGTATTAAAAATTTTGGGTTCAATTTTACTATTTATTTTCAAATTTTAGGCTTAAGAGTTTTTTTTAATTAAAAAATTTAATTTTGAGATAATGCTTATTGCTTTACATGAAATATTTTTTATACAGAGTGTTTTTTAAGTAATTTATTTTTTATCAAGATTACAATACTTAATTTCTGATTTAGTTGAATTTACTAAAATTTAGTTAACCTGACCTATAAAAATTTGTAAAAATTTAGTTAACTTGACGTAGTAAAGCATTTAAGTTTAAATTTGCACTCAATTTGTGTTATGTTTGTACTTGCTTAGTACGTTAAATTAATTTTGTTTTCTACTTCTGTTTGCATTTTTATTCTTTCAAGAGGCTCTGTACTAATTATGCTCAAATCCATATCTAAGGTGTTTCGAAATCACAACAATTTCCAATCATGGTTGCGTTCAAAATAAAGTGAAATTGGCGTCTTGGCGTAAAATTGTGTGAATAATTCTCGATGACGACGCTATAATTGCACCTATTTTTGGCTCTTGAGCACGAGCAACAGAAATAGGGTAATGGATTTATAAGAGTCATGTTTTAAAAATGTCTATTTGTTCAAACATGAGCATTCATTCCATTTTGACATTTGCCAGAAATATTTTGAAACGCTCTGTATAGCTCTCATCGAGTTACCTGAAGAGGAGGGGGAGTGGAGAACAATTGAAAGTTGGAGAATTAGAGTGAAGCGTTGCTAGATTCCAAGATTTTCAAACTAGGAAATGACGCAAGGATGGTGGCGCGGTGGGAAATTTGAACGAAAGATGTTGTGTATGTTTTGGTGTTGTGCACATTTGGGCATCTGAAGTTGTTTTTGTAGAACCCTGGAAGAGTGCCCTTAAGTCAACAGCGAGTGGCATATTGGGTTACCTCTCTCTACCATTGTTAAGGAAATGTAGGCCCTTCGAGGGTCTCCAGCGTGACTCGGAATGTGAATTAAATCTCATTACAATTCACTATTCAGACTAGATATTTAGAACAAACGGATAATCCCACTGTGATGGGAATATACAGAGCCTTTCTCAAGTTGTCTATTCACAGAATTTTTACTCTGAAACTGAAGCAAGCTGAACCAAAATCGTTCAAAACAAATTTTAATTAAAAAAAACTCTGTCTTTTGAGTTTAAAAAATTTCAGATTAAAACTTCCGATTTTAAAATTTTAAGAAAAAAATTGCAAAATTATATGTTATTCAGAAGATTCTAGAACGAGAATTGGCTTGAGTACTGTTTTTCGATTTTAGCGTGTTTCAGAAAGGCTCTGTACAAGGAGAAGCTACTATAAGTTCTCCGTTGATATTTAAAAGGTGTAGCATTTTTCGGTACTAGCGTTTTTTAAGAAAGGCTCTGTACAACCAGAAGCTATTAGGGACCCTTCGTTGATTGATTAAATGCTGGAAAGCTTTTTTCTATCAAGTTAAAATAAATTGTGAGTGAGAAGGCGTCAGGTGGGAGCGTCAAATTTGTTGTCATTTCTTAAAAAAAAATTGTTTAGAAAAATTCCAGATAACAAAGATCAGGTTTCCAATAAGACACGCTTCGACCGCTGTAGAATTCAATTAAACGTTACATTGTTACTGTATTCTTATTTATAATATTCGTCGTTTTGTTCATATTCTAAACAGTGTACGTGACAAAACTTCTTCATCCAACTTTTTTCAAATTTAAATTTCAAGTTTTAAAAATAAATGACACAACTAAAATCTAGTTCAAATTGAGGAACATTTTTTGGGGGTTAAGAACCACGGCGCAAAATTCTACAAAGTTTTTGTTAAAGGCGAGAAGACAAAGCGTCGCACACAAAAAATAAATTGCGCAAACTTTCTTTTTTTTAACTTTTGTAAAACTTAACCAGTTTTTTTTTTAAGAATCAAAAGCTTTCCATTCCCTTTGTTTGAAGAAAGTTATCAAATAAATTAATAAGTGAAAGAAAATACATTCTGTGCAACTTTCAGCGGCATTGATTTTTGGTTTGTGTCGTTTTATTTTTCATTTGCACGCCACTTGCAAATAAAGTAAAAAATGCAATGGAAAATCGATCGGACGTAGTTTTTTTTGCGAAATCAAACTCTTCAATAGTGAATTTACCGTGTGATTTATTTTTTAATTTTGATTAAACTTATATTAAACTGTTATTTTCTTAACTAATTTTCAAATTATTTTTTATCCTACGTTATTTATCAAGTAGGGATAGCTTCATTATGAAATTCTTCTGCTCGTCTGTCCGTTCTTGACTTGTTTTGAAATTTTAAAATTCAGTAGGCAGTAGAATTTAGTAACTTAATATTTTATCTAAAATCAATACTCTTCCGCAATATGGCAAAATTGCATTTTGCAACTTCTGTTTGAATATTTTAAAACATCAAAACCTACTTTTGTGCTACTGTTTAATTCAAACCGTTTTTATAAGGAAATCAACTTCTAAATCGAAAGTGACTGATTTCTGAACGAAGGAAGCCATATCCCAACGGTAAAAACACAATAAAGTCGAAAGTGCGAAGAAAGTCCAGATTACGAAGTGCCATGCCGTAACGCAAAAACACCCCAAAATTTTTAAAAATTAATTACTGAAAAAAAAACGAGTTAAGAACCGAGTTAGGTCAACAACTAACCTAAAGTTAACTGATAACCTAACTTCGATTTCCTAAACCTATTTATAAAAAAAACATTTCTTTGTGTTTACCTTTCTCCCCTGACACGCTTTTTTGAGGCAAATCCGTTAGAGTCCTCCTCCCAAAGCAGGAAGGCAGTTCTGCGCAAACCCTTTTCGGAGGAGCACGCCCACTTTTAGAGCTCTGCGCCAACCCTTCCCAAGTTTTCGAACAGTAAACAACCTATGTCTATGCACACTTACCCTTTCCCTTGATTTAGTGATGAATAAATGTCAGTAGCCCGAAAATTGTCGTCGTTGACAAATAGCGGCGCACACCTCAATTTGCTTTATTGTGAAAATGAGAGTTGTGCGCGGAACGTGCCAATTGGAGTGACACGCTGACTTGGGGTGTCGGAGGCATAGGCCAAGTGTCAAGGGCCTCACGCCACTGAATCTTACCATTGTTAAGGCTGGGACGTGATTGGCTGAGTGTCGTATCGCCCTTCGTTACTCCTCAGTAAGTGAATAGTGGAAGAGAGTCAAGTACCGTAACTAATTAGTAGACTCAAAGGAGCCTACACGCTTCCCCCATAAATTCGTCTTCAAAACATGCAATTAAGGCGAAAGCTGCAGATAAGAATTTAAAAAAATAAGGGCTTTCACTTGGAGAAAGTGACTTGCAAACAAAAATTCTCGCACGTTTTTTGCAAGTATTTCCTCACGTGTACAATGCGTTTTTTATTTTCAAATTTTCATTGATTTTTGCTGAATTATTTCTGCTACAAAGGCAATTAAAATAAGAATTCTGCACTTGAACAGTAATTTGTAGTAAATTCTCCAACCCCGGTTAGCCGTCGCTGAAAATAAAATGTACCGAAACTTTCAAAAGTATTGATATGTATAGTTTATTGCACACTGCGTTGGTTTTATTACTCGTGTAATAAACGATTTTTTTTTACGATATTTTGTACTAGAGATGCAGTAAAATTAGATTTACTATTCTACTTATTCAAGAACCACTCTGTACGTTCTGCCTAAAGTTAGAGGGAAAGTTTGTAATTGGAAGAGTTTACTTTTGAGGAAGGAATCAAATCAATACTATCTTGCTTTCTTTTGAAGTTTTCTCTTTTTGAAAATAAATTTCTACTGTTGGAACATTTCAAAAATCACATTTTTAAAAATTTTTAAAAATTTAGAAAACAAATTTGAAACCTTTTTTACAAAGAAAAGTAAAAAATGAGAATAGGTTTTGGAATGACTTTTGGTTTCCTTTGAAGAGAGCAGTGCAGTTCAGGCAGAATTGTTAGGGAGAATTGGAAGAGTACATTGCGTTTCAAAGGATGTGAAATCCAAAACCCAAACTTAAGTTTCACCAGTATTTCCCATCTGAACGTAGGAAAAGTTCATAACCCTCAAGACAATTTTTTTCAAACGGCGTTGTAACATCTCGTTTTTTTAAAATTGGATATCACAATTTCTTAAAAAAATTTCTAAACAACGTAGTTCAATTTTTTTTTAAATTTTATGCTATTTAAAACTTCGAAACAAGCTACTTGGAAGATTCCTCATCTTAATTTCCAACAAAAATTGAATTCAGATTATCAACCTTCGCGGAGCAGGACTCGAGGGAATAAATGTTTACAATAGCACCGTGGAACGCGAGCACCGTAGATTTAAAGCACGCTTCGAAATATTTTCCCTTTCTAGTATCGCTTCTCCTATTTTCAGATTCAGCAGCGTCGGATATCGCTGCTGCCATTCCAGTGTCCGTGCTAAATGCCATTCCTGCCACACTTCTCATCATGTTGTCCGTTCTCGCCGCGGCGTTCTGCTGCTGTCGCAAGACCAAGTGGCGGAACCATGGTGCTGTTACCACGGCGAAGACCTACGCCACGCCTCTTGACAGGACCGCCAACGACTACCAAGCCCCACCAGTACCCTTCTACGACCTCCGCCAGCACTCCTTCCCCACCAGTCAATTTCCCGGAAACCGTGCGTCGATTTTCCCGCCGGGAAACAACAGTCACTTCGACAGTACGCAGTACTTCATGAGCAGCCGCAACTCAGGCTCTCCGGTAAAAGTGTCGCAGCCATTCTACCACCACTTTAGTCCTGCCTACGCTTGCGTCCTCATCTGCGACATTTCGGAAAATGCCGAACCGCCGCGTCCATCGCCGTTGCCCTCCCGAAGGTTTCCGAATACGTCCTTGCGCGGTGTCGGTGACAGAGGTGAATACAATACTCATATTAATTCTTGGTTAGTGCCAACATTTTGATCGAAAAAAATATCACTTCGAAAATATCAAGATTTTTTTTTGTTTTCTAAAATCGTTGGAAAAGGTTTTTTTTGCTGAAATGTACAGAACGTTTCATTAGAATTCCTCAAGTCAGAAAAAAACAATTTTTGACTCGGAACACCTTTTTTATTTGTTGAAATATTTCGGAAGGCAAGTTTGAATTCTGGCAATAATTACAGAGCGCTTCACAAGTAACGCGCGCAATATTGAGAGCGCTTTGTAAGTATAGTGGAGAATATACAGAGCGTTTAAAAAAACGTGCAGAATATGCAAAGCGCTTCGCAAGCAACGTGCAAATAATACAAAGCACTTCGTAAGTTCTGTGCCATATCCTGCTGCTGACAAAACAATGTAAGCTGCAGTATCCAATTTTTCACTTTCCGAAGTCTGATTTTATATGAAATGACGTGCAAGCCAAAAAATTTACGAGATGAAAAAAAATCTTATGAAAAAATGGCCTTCCGGTAAACCTTGCTAAAATTTTCAAAAAAAATACGACCTTTATTATATTAATTTTTTTTTAATTTCAGGGCCCACCGTGACCACCATCACCATCACGCGGCCCCACCAAAATGTGGTTGCTCCTGCTCAAGTGACCCGCACAACTTCGCGCAGTCTCCACTTTGGGCAAGCAGTTTGCAGCCTTCTGCCCACTGGACATAACAGCAACTTGTTAACTTTACCCAATTAGTTTAGTTAATTAATTTGCTAGTTAATTTAATATTTTATATAACAAAACGTCATTTTATTAAAAAAATAATGAAGCGAAAAAGCAAACGACTTAATGTCCCTTCTCGCCTCCATTCAACTTTTTTTTTAATTAATTAATTAAAAGTTAACCTAAATGGATCAGGCAACAGGTCACGGAATGCCATTCACAGTAACAGTCATTTAATGAAACGTCAAACTCACCTCCACCCCATCTTTTTACACCACCCAAACATTTCTCATGTCTAACGAAAAAATTTCAAAAATTTCAAAAATCTCTCTTGAAAATCCCTTTACTTCGCACGTTACACACTCGTCACAACCAAAAAATACGGCTTCTCTTATAGTAGATTTCGAGTTAAAAAATTCTCAAATGCAAATAATAAGTCCGATGAATAAAGCCATAAATTTTAACCAAACCATGAATAGATCGGGATAGTTTGACTTAATGTGTAATTTGTACATAAAATTTATGTAAAAAAAAAAGACAAAATTTTAGTCACTAAAATCAACTGTTAGCAAAACAGCTTCTGGAATGCGCCGCAGCCATAGAAAAAATTCAACGGCCTTTTCTTGTTAGCATATGATTTAGGAGTTCAGCAATTATTTTCATGTTGAGTTTTGTGGATTATGTAACCCGTAAAAATCTACAGTACGCTACACAAAACGTTTCTAAACACTAATTTTTCTACATTTACGCATTTTTTGAACTCCAATTTCTTACCAATCTCTTGCAAAATCTGCACAACATTACTCACTTGTTGCACAATAGCATAGTTTCTACAACAGTAAATTATTAATTAGTCTATTTAAACGTAAAGAAAAATTATAATTCATAATTTTTTTCATTATTTTTTTAACAGTTGGTGAAATAATACAGTGCTTTCTTCTGGATAGGGAGTTTTTAGAGTGGTGCGCCGCAGAGAAACTTTTCGCAAATGTATTAACATTTTTTTTATGTTCTTGCACATTTCCATTTCTAAATTTTTTTTTTTTTTTTTTTTTTTTTTTTTTTTTTTTTTTTT
>JAQFYP010003009.1:0-11621 GCA_034694865.1 Bilobella braunerae | reverse complement strand
CACTCCTCAAGGCTTCTTACCAACCCCTCGATTGACAGCCACCGCCTCCCCACCATGACCGGAACCCACAGTACCCATAGTACCCACACATGTTGACGAACCCTTAGTGGAAATGTCAAAGAACAAAAAAAAATATATTAATAGAATTCGAAAGAATGGTTGAGTCTCCACTTGTTAATTAACCTTCAATTTGAACTGCAGAAACATTATTATGTCGTGTAAAAAGAAATTATTACCGCCAAATGTAGTCTTGCTGCCTGTTCGTAAATTTCACTTTGAGTTAATAATGTGTGACAGGAATTGTGTAGAAGTATTCCTTGAACATTTCTTGATTAGTTTTGCTTCGATTTCCTAGAGACGGCCCTCCCAACCCACAAAATATGTTACTTGAAAACATGATACTCTTGCGAGAGAAACTTAGTCCACGCCTTCCTGTACTCGAGCTCGAGGATAATGGTATACTGGATGTAAGGCTGTTTGATGCGTTAAGATTGCTCTCAGACCATGTGTTACTGAACTCGTTCATCTGCAATAGTATTCCAAATTAATGGTCGTAAGTTTTATGCAAAATTTATGCGGGTAAATTCAAAATTGAAAAAAAATTGTAAAATTGCATGTATGTTACATTTGGATAAAGCTCCAAGTTTTGTTTGGATAGCACACGCATTGCTGTAACACAAACAGACTCAAATACAATGAGTAGTTCCGTGCCAAGTATGGAAAAGCCAAAGAATTTAGAGTTAACCTCGATTGCCTGCAAGCAGTTAAAAAGAATCAAAAACATGTTTAATTGGTAAGTGAATAGGGATTTTCAATATTTTTCAGTTTGACAGCTTATTTTGGAATAGATTTTTTTTTCATAAGAGGTTAGATTTTTATTTTACAGTGTTGTATGCCAAAGGCGACTTCTGAAGATCATTTGCTAAGTTTTGGAGAGAGGTGATGTTGACAACAATGTGTTTGACGCCTTTAATAGGTTTTTGTGTATTTTGAATTTCCTGTGCTAGTGCGGAAAGCTAAAACGAGTTTTCGAATATAATATTCAATATATTCTATTATCTAAATCTAAACTATTAGTTCAAACATAGAAGCAAGTTTTATGGATTCACGCTTACTTGCATCTTATGCATTAAGTTTCACATGAAAATGAACACAACTTTAAATTTATAAATTGTGAAATTTTAAATCCCAACGAGTCAAATCTCCTATGACACCCACTATAAAAATCAATCCAAAAAGACATAATTAAGTATAGTTGACGTTGCCGAATTTCAAGGTAATATAAATCCTTATAAGAGTTTTCCATTAATGTCGCCTATGAAATCTGTTTGCTAAATTTTTGAAATTCAATTGCAAAGAGTTTCATTGTTATCGACCACTGACAAGTATTTTTAGTTATAGAAGAGCGTTGTTTGTCCTCTCCAACCCCACTTCTCTTGTCACTAACTCAGTCAGCTACAATAGAGTTAGAACAGTTACTTAAGCATGTATGTAGCACGTATATGCATGTTAAGCATGTAAACATGTATTTAGGTATTCCGCTTCATGCATTTAGCACACAGTACTACTTACAACCAATTGCCAAATAGTACTAACCTTTTCATCTAGCTTAAAGCCACCAAAATCAGCATTCAGCGACAAAAATCCAAAATATGCCACTTGCAATGTCACTTTCCACGGTTCCGTACATTGTTCGGGTACACACATAATTTGCACAAACATGTACATCGGATGTTGCAACTAGGATAATAAAACCGTTTTTTTATAACTCTGAGCAAAAAAAAACTAAAAAAAAAAAAAACTTAGATGCACTGATCGCTAGAACTTTGAAAATTTTGCCAACATTTCTAGGTATTATTACATTTGATAAATTAAATATATTATATTAGTAGGGAAATAAACCACTCACAATTCATTTGATTCTTCTTGATTTTGTTGAAGTTGTGCTACGGCGATTCTAGTTGCCTGTACAGCATTTGGAGCTCTTGGAATACCAGCTTCTTTTGTTTTGGGAAGTTTTGGCTGCTCGTTTAAAGATTTAAAATCCTGAGAAGAAATTGAAATGAAAACAAGTTATAGATAACTGCATATTTGCGAAAGTCTTCATTGGATTATTTGACGCCAAAACTTCTAATGATCGACAATAACTGTTCAAGTTTGTTACTTGATAATAATTGCCTAACTTTGACGTTTTAGACTCATGCATTACAGGAAAATTGAACAATTAATACAAACAAGTCATTATTTACACACAAAAATTATGGATTTTAAAAATGGTAAGATGCCAATTTTTGTCAAAAAATAGCAAGAGTTTTAAACAATTTTCAAACAAAACCTTATAACAGCATTAAATTCCAACGGATCACATCCTAATGTTAAGCGCAATAGGTTTGCCTCAAATACGGCTCAAGTTTATAGTACCGTTGTCTTCACAAACGCATTGAGCTTTGCATTTTTTGCAACATCGGAACGAATTCTTCGAGCAGTTGTTCTACGAAGCGTAAAGTGCTTTTATCATTTCGCCATTTCCAAATTGGTGAAATGTGAGTAGCGAAGAGTGCATTCAAAGCCTCGACTTGCTTATTCTCAAAATCAGCCAGTAGGGGTTCGACCTTGAAAAAAAAATTACTAAAACTTTCAGTACACACGTGATGAAAGTTAAACTCACTCTTCTGTAGAACTCAAATTTTTTCTTGAAACAAGATGCCAACTTTCCAAGTACACTTTCATAAAACTTGTGTTTTGTTTATGTGTCAATATGTGAAGAGTATTTGATTCTAACCCAGTAGTGTCGAGTTTCATGTATAATCCAACTATAAACCATTTCTCGTGATCCTGTTTTTGATAACAAAAATGTATCATATAAAATTAACAATTAGACTTATATTTGTATGCAATTCTCATTTTATATTAAAAATAATGAAAATTTAGAGTTTTGTACCAAATGAATTTGTTTGAAGTCAAAGTTACCTGTAGCTTAGTATCCTTAATCGTTTTTTTAAGAGTTTCTAGTATTGTTTTGGATCGAGAGAGTTTGCCTACAACGCATGGAACCGGGCAAAAGTCGAAAACGCTCTAATACGGTTTCCGGTAATTCATCACCGGTCAACAACCGATCACTTAGCTAAAATTTAAATATTACATTAGCATAATTATGATTACGGTAAATTCTCTATTAGTACCCCAGCCCCTAATAATACCTCGGGTTTCTAATAGTGCCCCAGTCTCCTCGGGAAAATAAGAAATAATGCCCCACCTCTAATAGTGCCCCATAGGGCAATGATAGATGGTGCGCTTTGCCATGCGTAAGTAATGGTTTACGTTTTTTATCAAATCAATCATTAAATTTGTATAAATCTGAAGTAGTAAAATTTCAAAATTACATTAAAAGGAAATAGTGCCCCCGTTCTAATAATACCCCATACCTCTAATAATGCCTCAGCGTAAAAGTCGCCCGAAGAAATAGTGCCCCAGGGGTACTAACAGAGGATTTATGGTAATTGAGATAAAATTATGTAAATTTTATATGTCCAGTACTAACTTTTTCATCTTCGACTACTGGAAACTTATTGAGTGGAAGGAATACAGTATTCAAATAGTCCAATGCATCTCGTGTTACACGTTTCAATACTAGAATCAAAATGTACTGGGTTGTCGTTGCCGCAGTCGTCACTCCAGTTCCTTCGTATGCATAATCAAATACCTACAACAAAACGATTTTAGAACTCAACAATAAGAATTGTGTCGTTTAAAGAAGAAAAATTCTCTAATTTACCGTATAAAGCGCTATGATAGATAAAGTGGAGGAAAACCATTCATTTAAATTCATACCAGGATGTCAGTCAGGCACGTAGCTTAAAAGTTACGGCTCTAACGTTGCACAACCATTCTTTCTTTCTTTATTCAAACAAAAAAAAAGTAAAAAAAAAATTATGTACGGAAGAGAAGTACAGTAACTATAGTATTTTTTTAGAAAAGAACTGCGTCCAATTGTCATGAATCTAGGCAAAAAAGACAAGTTGAAATCTATCCAACGTTGCGCAGATTAAAATTTCCGACCCAAAAAACTGCAAGATACAGCTTTGATACATTTGGAGCAAAGGAACCGTCCAGACTGAATAGAAATGTAGAGAGGACACTTATTTTGAAGCGATTTTTTTCCTCCAAACGCCCTAAAGCATTGAAAAACTTACGTCAAGATCCAGAGATTAAATTTGGTGCTTGGGCGTTGTTTTCAAAATGATTGCAAATAATTTCAAACAATGCAAAACGTGGAAAATTGTCGAGATTTGTCTTTGAGTCTAAAATTCTAATAAGCGGGCCTAATCGCAGATGACTCTTCTTAAATAAGAGTATTCTTTATAGTTCACTCGAGGCACTTACAATCAATCAATCAATTGTTTATTTGACATTCGGCGTAAGCCATATCAACACGAGTCGAGTCACAGGTTATACATGTGTTTGAACAAAAATTTGAGACAGTAATGGTAAAGGTCACTGAAAGAAAGTTATCTGGGTTAGTTCGGAGACTGATTTTTAAATTCGGTTTAAATTAGAATTGTACATGGAGGCTCTACTCGAGGCACTTACCGTTTACCCGTTTAACCTAGACGCCCCACTCAATCCGTTGGAACTTTGCATAACCATTCTCTGAGAAATAGAAAAGCACCGGACAAAATCTTAAATGAAGACTGGAAACTCCTTACATCAATTAGACGTTCATTTGGAAAATATGCGGGCCTCAAATAAGGCCTCCTATTTATATTAAAGTAAATACAAAGTTAGACGGGTCAAAATTACACGAGATTGAAAATCTACTAAAGCCTTCGATAGAAAAAAGTAAGATTATAAACGTTATCATTAAATTGCTTCTGGATTTCATCGTTTAATACCTCTTTGCTAATAATAGGACTGTGAAAATTCGGAAAATCATGAAACCGGAAAAACTATTTCTAAAATATTTCACAAAATACGCTTATTGTAACATGTACGGGAATAACTTAAAAGGCAAAAATAACGAGGATTGAGGGAATTAGCACTCCGATAATTAAGGCTATTTGGGATATAAAAATGTTTTGATTTCAAGCACAAAGTCACCGGGAGGTTTAGCACAATTTTCCTGTTTGGTTGAAACAAATTGTTTATTGCATTTTAAATAAGTGATGACAATATGATAAACATGATAAAACAAATAAAACATGAAAATTCAAGCTATCTTGTAAAATACACAAGGATTGTCATATCAAATCAAGAAGTAATTTTGACAGATTAAACAGTTTTGCCATTCACCCAGTTATCAGTTGAACTGAATAAGGTGTTGAGTCCCAACCCAGGTCCTCCAAACACGGCATTATTCTCTACATGTAAAAGCCGAAGCGTGCGTGACAAAAAGAGGGTGGTGGGGGGAATGGAGTTTACATACAGAAATTATTTGTTTAGCTAGAACGAGTGGACGAGAATACACATGTGCAACTTTTAAAAGTACTTTTACGTTTACTAGTGAAGTAGATGTCTAGGTGGGAGGGTCTCGGAAGAGAGCCGTTCTCTTCTTGAAGACACAAACAAATACCCAGAGTCTAATGGGCATCGCTCTTAATTTTAATTTTAAAACAAAAACTCCTGTTCTAAGACGGGTTTGGCTACCTAGTTGATCATAAACGTCAATAAATGAATTTAGGTTAATAAGTTTAGTAACGTGATGATACTGCTTTTGTAGGTGAGTGTTACAATGTCTATTTGTCCGTCTGTAGCTGTTGCTTGCAAAAACCACTTCGAGCTACAGGTGACATATTTTAAGCATAAAAGAGGATTACATCTGGTGTGGTTTTGCGCCAAACTCAGGCCAAAATTTACGGCTATCTCAGGGTCTAAGTTCAAATGTGTCAATGCATAAAATTTAGTGTTTTATTTAATTTTCTTTATTTGATATAAAGCACGCCCAGGTCAACATGAATACGAGAGTATAAGTAAATTTTACCAATTAAATTAATAGCCGAACATAGCATAAGACCACTTAAGTAGTATTAACATCAATTAACAAATGTTTAAAAAAAAGAATGATAAAAAATGAGGTCACATTAGCTTAAAATTATTCAGTAAATAAATGGTAATAATGGAGAGAGTAATGGTTACAAATTCGAGTATTTGCTTACAACAATTTGTAAACAAAGTTATTAATAAGAAAGCAGGGGTTGAGAAGCAGAATCCAAAGCAAATGCACTATTGCCCTTGCCCTATTGCAGAATCCTAGGAACTGTTTGGCTTTGTGAGAGTCGCGTCGTGTGCAATGACTCTGCGGCAAAGAGCGGCATGAGCATGAGGAAGCCACATCCAGAACGCACTGTCAAAAGTCACAAACTGGAGTATCAGCGCACGGCATTGGATAAAAAAAACGTGGTACTTCTTGTACGTATAGTGTTCAAGGCAGGTTGTCGTAAGGGAGTCAATTAATTGGTCGAAAGCAATTGTTGTAGCAGGGAGTAATATGCCGGTTGTAAGATTTACTCTTTCTCGATTGCTGGAGGACATTTTGTCAGGACTTGGTGGAAGCATAAACAAAAACCGCAAACTTACAAGCCTCTTCCTTAAATGAACCAAGAATCACTTATTTTCTACAGTTGAGAAGACAGTTCCGGCATGGAGCAATGACAAAGCATCCGAGCTACGAAGAAGAAGCCTGCACCACTGCTGATAGTAGAGTTTAGCTATCTCAAACCTAATTGGCGGTATTCCAGTTTCAAGTCCGACAAAATAACGTGGGAAGAGATGGAAATCCCGAGTGCATTTTTCCTTTGTAAAGTAAAGTACCTTTGCTGCATCTTGCCAGAAAAGGTGCAGCAAAGTGTTTTATCTAAACCGGCAAAAACCCCTCGAGTGTCAAAATTTATACATAATTGAGGTTGGAGTTGGTAGTTGCGATAGTTTATTGCTAACCCCCGCGCAGAAAATATTTCACAATAGGTTTCTACAATACAATTTCTATAAAAATTAGTTAATTAACTTTTAATCCGAACTCGAAACTCAAGAAATCCTTATTGTGAATTAACACATAAAACCTTAGACTTTTAAAAACTAAATTTTTGAAAAACTCACCAATTTCGAAAATATAAATTTGACAGAGAAATTTAGACGGAACATTCCCCTAAAGAGGTTGATTTATATCTGTAGGTGTGCCAAACGTCCAAACTCATGGCTCACCTGGAAAGCTTACCTTGTAAGATAGGACAATCTTAAGAATTGAAATTATTTTAATACCAAACTTGCCCAAATCAATTCACGCGTTTCGGAGATAATCGTTTCCAAATTTTGCAAATATATATTATTTTTTTAATTAAACACTTCTCTCCCTAACAAAAAGATTATGCGTTCAAATAGAAGTAAAATTTTATTATAGTCTTCATGGCAAACAACTTCCCACATTTTTATGGTGATGCCGTCTGCGTTTACCGCTTTTGGAAATAGTTACACATTTACTTTAAAGCCCAAAAATTTGTTTAAAAACTTTTTACCGTTGATGTTGGACACCATATTGCAAAATTAGCCAATCTCCAAATATACAAACAATTGAGTTATTTCTAATTTCATAGTCTTGCAACAACTTCTACAAATAGCTGATCTAAAATGCTGGTTAATAGGGGGTGTGCCATTTTAAAATTTAAAATATTTTATTTTAAGTATACATAATTACATAAATTAGCACATAGATATCTTAAGTCTTAAACAAATTTTAGTAACAGTAATTTTAGTTTAGTAATCAAACATGTTACTCTAAGAATTTCAGTCTATGTTGACTAGGGCATTGCCAATTGTCAAATAAATCAAATCATCATCATTTTTTGATGCACTGAAATACTAAAAAAGACAATTACAGCTCTCATTCTTTGTTTAAGTTCACATTCATTTTCACGTTTAATCAAAGCTGATTTTTACTAACGTTTTAATTGTTCTTGGAAAAAGTTAAGCAGCTGTAAGTGACTAGCCCACATGCATGCGCGAGCCCTTCCTTGTCAAGGAAGAGCTTGTTCGGTTCAGTTATTTTGAAACATCGCCATGTATCATTACTTATATACAATTGTTTTGGCTGTATTTCCTTATGTATGTGGCTGAGATGGTTTAAAACGGAACCTACACTTCATTCAGCACTAGAGATGGACATCCTTTGTTTTCACTACTGATTTTTTGTGTCATAAACCTAAAGAGTATATAGAGTATATAATTAAAAACTTGAATTTCATTGTAGCACTATTCAAACATTTACATAATTACCACCACACTCTGCTCGTCATTTTACTGTAATAAAGGGCTAGGTAGATATATATTCGCATAATGATTTCAATTGTAGTGGGTGCTGTTCACTGGATTTAAACATTCATGTTGTTGTAAAAAAAAACCTGAAAGATGGAATAGCTCATTTGCTTACTAACAAGTTTATTAGCGGTTCCATGTCATTAGGTCAAAACAAAGAGGTCAAAAGAAATGACGTGAAAAACAAAGATGTACAAAAAAGGTCAAAAGTTAAATGACGTCTAAAACAAAGATGTCTAAACAAAGAAGTCAAAATAATGACTGTTTTAATGGCCACATTTTAACGTACCTCCTTGAATGACCATTGTTTTAAAAATTGTCTTAAGTTATTGAATGTACAACAATGCAGGAAACTGAAAAATCAAATCGCCTGAACTTTGTCTTGTTAAAAATTTATTTGAACATTTAAGTTTCTTTTACGTAAATCTTATGCTATGTCATTTTTAAGGTATATTTTTAGTAACAGTTTAGTATCTGGCCTTGACGAAATCTTATACTGTGGTATGTCTAATAGACTCAGTTTTTTTCTTTTATCACGAACATGTCGGTGACTTAAAATGCAACGACCCTTAAGTTCAGGTTCAGTTAAACTGTTATAAGAGATCAAAGTTCACTCATGAAGGGAAAGATTGGGACCAGAAATAAACAATCAATTAAAACGGTATTTTTAAAACCAAAACGTTAAAACAAAAGAAAATCATTGAACTTTGACCCTTTTTGAACTAAGGGTCGCTGCGTGAAACCATTATCATGTTCGTGATCAGCGTAAAATACTGAGTCGAATAGATGTATCACAAAGGATTTGGAAAAATATTTTTTTGGAGAAGGGCAAATTCTAAACTACAACCATAATTTTTGATTATTATACCTGTACTTCTCTTAGCTTTTGTCGCCATTATTTTTGACCTCTTTGTACTTTTGACCTCATTATTTAGTCGTCTTTGTTTTTGACGTAATTTTACTTTTGACCTCTTTGTACTTTTGACCACTTTGTTTAAACGTCATTGTTTTTGACGTAATTTTTTTTGACCTCTTTGTTTTGACCAAATGACTTTGTTCCTTATTATCTTAGTGGCCCGGCCTAAAACAATAGGATCCTAAAATTAAAGTAAATTTTATTGTTCTAGGACGGCTTGTTTAGCTAATGAATTTAAATTTGATTTGAGCTAGATTGATTTTGATCAAGCATTTGATTAGAGAATAATTCCTAATTACTTTCTTGACGGATCGATCGCCATTCCGGAATGGTGAGTGCTCTGCGTCAACATGGAAAGCCCCAGGGTGTTGCAAACATGATGCACTCATGCGCTGTTGCGCATTTTCTACAAAATTCCTTGCATTGATTGCGTAATACCTGAAAAGGACCAGGAAAAGGCCAGGGAGAGGGAGGAAGTTTACGCAATTCTGGTTTGCGATTGCAAGTGCTGGGACTGGAACTTACAAGGGGAGTTCGCAAGAGTTAAAAATTTGAAATTTTGACATTTAAATACTGATTATAAAAATGAATTTTAAGCATAGTGGGAATTTTCAATGGCCAAAGTTTCAAAAATTATGTATTTAAATAAAAGTCTCTGAAATTCTTGCAAATGGAATTTTGCACGGCATTTCATGTGGTTCATGGGGTCCCCACTTCCTGAAATTAGTTTTCTGGGTACAAACTACACCTGTATGTTGCGCATTTGTATAGTGTTCCCAGATTTGTAGGATAAGCACGGCCAAAAAAAACTAACTTCACGAAGGGGGACCCCATGAATCTCAAGAAACGCCGTGCAAATTACCATTTGCAAGAATTTCAGAAAATTTTATTTAAAAACATAATTTTTGAAATTTTGGCCATTGAAAATTTCCACTATGCTTTAAGTTTTTTTTTTATATATATCAGTATTAAAAAGGCAAATTTTCAAATTTTTAACTTTCGCGCACGCCTGACCATCCCCTTGTTAGTGCAGTTAAAAATTGCACCCAAAGAAAAAATTTGACTTACTATTGCCCAACGACAATAGAATGGACCTATTACGTCCCTGACATAAATTTGTCCCCCGGTTCCTGTTTGATTGGTACTGCAAAAATATTTTTTTAAAATAGAAAAAAAAATGTAAGAGTTCAAAATTTAGAGAAACCTATAGTGATGGTTTTCCAAAGTATTTCAAAAAAAGTTCTCCTAGTCAACGTCAACGTTATCTGAGATCTTGATAAAATAGTTTTTTAATACTGTTCATTCTAATTTAGTATGTGAAAAAAACTAAATGTACCACACTTTTGTTCTTTAGTAATGTTTTTAATCATCCAATGCATAACGCCCTCAAATTATGATTATTATGATCTATATTATTAAATTATTATGAATTTTAGTAATCTATATTAAACTAATTTACAACAAATTTTATTTACATCTGAGCTTCCGAACTGATTCTCCGAACATAAGTAAGATTTTCAGATTCTCAACACGAAGAGTTTGGGATTCTTTTTAAACTGAACACAGATCGATATTGCTCCAGATGTAACTTTCACTTGAAAAATTTCTTGAATCTCCTATCTTCTCTTCAAACGCCAATATAAATACCCACTAGTACTTAATACTAAATTGTGATCACTATCCTAATTCATAGGTAGTGAGCTCACACTTACAAACCTACATACAAATTGTGATCATTCTTCCGCTAACCTGGATAATCAAGTAAGTTTGTATGTATCAAGTTATGCAACTAAATTAAAAACCTTCCTTAAAGGATAAGGGCGGTATTACACCCTCAAAAGTTGGCCCTCCAAAAGTTTGCCTTTCTATGTAAAACTGATGCAGAACTATATTTTCCTTCGTGTCCCGAAAACGTTGACGTTTAGATATCAAAACTTTTTTTTTCGGGAATCAGCTATCAAAATCCTATTCTGCATCGACTTTAAATAGAAAAGCACAATTTAAAGAATTGAGTGGTCCAACTTTTGACCATGTGTTTACGCCCTTCATCTTTTCATAGACTTTGAAATTTATATTTTTGTATTTGATGCAGGGCCACAGACAACACTTGGAAAGGTTGGAGAACGAATTTTCATAGTACAAATAACTGTCAATCTACCGTATAAGGTTCCTTTTAGACAATTAGATCTTTAGTTATTAATCAATCAATCAGTTTCTAGTTAAATTGCACAAACATTGTACAAATGGAACCAAGATACAGACCCTCAGACTCATTGTATGTCACAACAAGGTTTAGATGCAAGAAATGCAATTGTACGCTTTGTTTAGGACGGCCAGTGCTCCTGTGCACTGCCCTAACAATTCCAATCCTACTTCCAGCCTTATTTCTTACCATGTCGAA
>JAQFYP010003008.1:0-11621 GCA_034694865.1 Bilobella braunerae | reverse complement strand
ATGTGGTCCTGGGAAGATGATCTTCCATGGAACTACACTGCAGCACGATCAGCCAGGACTGGTTGCGCTGAAGGTGCAAAAATGTACATGCCTAAACAAAAGAACGCTTCCAGTGTAAAAATCCATTAATATTATCCACAGTATTGTGAATAAGGTTATCAAACGGATAATAAAATAAATTCTAAAAGAGTCGACTATTGAGCGAACCTCTACATATAGTTTTTTTTAGAAGTTAATCGAAAAAAAATTCAAGTATTGTAAATAATCGTATTTTTTCACTAATGAATTACTCAAAACAGCTTTATCAAAAGTATCATGATTCTATACTCGAAATAGTGTAGAAAGACTATTACATGTAAATTGTAAAACTTTAACACTTGCCTGTTTTCGGCTACCTTAACCGTGAGGGTATGCCAAATTATTTAAAAACAGAAAATATTCCAGATTGTGAATTTTGACTAAATATTCTCAATTTGTTACTAGCTGTTCAGAGTTTTAAATTTTATGAAATTAACGCCGATATAAACATAAACTGAATACAATTACAACGTCAATTACCAAAAATGTCTCAAATTTTAATAAAAACAATTGCACGTAATACTTAAATTCAACAAACTGGAAAACTGTTAATGAGGCAATTGTATGTCAAGAACTTCAAGTTTCAGTATGCTCAAAACGATCCAATGATTGTATGATAAAAAGTACAAGTTGAAGTATGACGTTGTTTTGAAAATATGTAATTCGTCAAAATCGCGAGAATTTTTTATATATTATACAAATCAGATAGCAACAGCTTAGCGAACATGCTCCTCCTCTCCATACTGAAGTTTGTCAGCGCTTTTGGTCAATTTGAAAAAGTTAACTAACAACATTATCTAACTCTGAATTGTTATTAATGGCTTGTGCTAACTCATCTTTGAACAACTACTTTCAATCACGTAATTAACTTTCTTTATACCATTTCTCGCGACCGTTTCATGTGCAAGAAGGACCATTTTTTCAATGTGAGTAGATAATCTAATTTGTGCCATTATTTGCTTTTGCAAACTTTGCAACACGGCAGAAAAATTTACATATAATTTTCCACTACAATTGTCTGTTTTTAATAACAGTACTTTTTCCAATCTCTGTGTCCGAAACGTCGCCCAAAATCTCATTTCCACCCAATCCCTGCTCCTCTCTCAGCTCCTAGTACTCAATATGTCCTTTCAAGGTCAAAAAACAAAAGTAATAGTTCTAATTAGTTAATTAATTTCAATAATTTGTCTAAAGTCCGTAACTCCATTAGAAATTAGCGTTTAAGCAGGGTGTATTAATTATGTAATTTAACTGTCAGAACAATTTCTTATATCTACAATATTTCTTAAGCATAGTTTTTAGAGTGATTTTTATGGAAATTTTGTGTAGATATTATGATTTTAAAATTTATTACAATAAATCTCCCGATTTACGTTGACCTTTTTAGACCTTTTTTTAGAAAGGAAAAAAATGTTGAGAAGGAAGGCGTTTGGTTTCGTAACAAAAAAGCCCTCTTCTACCTGTCAATAGAAAGGTTGTGATAAATTTATAACAACACTACGACTTTTAGGAGTTGGGCACAAAGGGGTGTAGATTTGAATTTCAAACAATATTTTAGTAGGTGTACAGTACAGTTTGTTGTTCATAGTAATCAACACAACTTTTTTTTTGTAATTTGCAATTCCAGGCAAACACAAGAACTCAAGTATGGCAACGATTTCTGTCATACATCACCACCATCTTGATTTGATGGTTCTCGATTATATAGAACGCAGAGAAATTTTCAAGGACAAATTTCAAAATAGAAATGCTGCAAGTGGAAAAATTATCATAATATATTGTCAAGAAATATTATCAATATCACATTACATTAGACTTCATTTGTTGTGACTTGTATTTGTAATCTAGACGATGAAACTCTCTGGAACTGCACTCACCCTTGAGGAAATTTATGACTTCTTTGTCAGGTAAGTTGAAACACAATAATCGGTTTTTAGCTGGATTTTTTTAAGTGCATTTAAATGCAATCACGACATTATTTGTTTCAGGGAGAAGCCGCCGCCCACAAATTCCTTTGTAGTCGACAAAAGCGATCAAACTTGTCTAGAAAACCCAGTTTGCAAAATATCATCTTGTCGAGACCTGCCAATTCTGCCAATTGAGGTGATATAGATGTATTGTAAATCGTAGACTTAAGTTACACTGCCCTCATTTCTTATACAAAGCAAAACAAGCCCGTCTTAAGCGACATGCTACAGAAAGTCATCACCATTTAAGTTTATGCTGGTAGTATGCAAATTAGAATACTTTCATGCTAATTCAAGCGGCTGAAGTACATGTTCATAAATTAAATTTTTTAAAAATTTCACGATTTTTGAGAATTCTACCGGAATTTCGCACGTGAAAAATGAAGTTACAAAAGTTGAAATTTTTAATAACTTTCTGTAAATCATTTCAGACAATGTTGAGACATTTTTCACGCCGAAATTTTCTTACGCGTCTTATGGATTCTTGCAACTATAGAAAGGTTTACAAATCTGAAGAATATAAATATCAGCCGCTATATTTAACACAAAATTCACCTTTATACGATTATGTAGCAGCATATGTTTAAATGGTAGTGGTTTGCGTTTTGTTCGTTTCGATTTCTTAAGCTAGAATTTTGCGCTATTTTCAAATACTTTAGCAGAACTGTAAAAATGCCCTAAAACGGGCATTTTTGGCTAGGGACGGCTTGTTTTCACTTTTGAAGAGTACGTTAGTTTACAAATAAGATTCCCCGCTTCTCACGCACTCACAACTAGAACCGATTTTTTCAATAACGAATTTTACATCTATTTTTGTACATGAGTGACTTCCCCTATATAACAAATTTAAACGATTGATTTTTTAACAAAAAATATGATGCAGGTTATAGATCAAGTCCTGCAATACTGTTCAGTGCAAGAACTGCTCACACTCCGAGTACTCAGCCGAACCTTGAACACATTAACTTGTGAACACCTTCGAAAGGGCAACAAGAAGCAAGTCAACCTCACCTACACTGGTACCCTTGACAGGTTCCTGGACACGTTTCAAAATGAAGATTCAACATTGAGCTGCCCTCTAGGGACCTACCAGTTTGGAATGCAGTCCACAGACACCCTTCGTGTTTTCGATCTAGTGGGAACAGAGATGCTATTCGTTAGATTGAACGCCACGGACAACATTTTGGAACTCCTTGAGAAAATGCCTAACATCAAGGAACTTAGCCTGGAGGAAGTTCCATTCTTAGGGGATCATGAGTCCCTTAAGGGCCTTCAACTACGGGCCCTTCGCACGCTTAGATTCCACCCGCGGAACAATCCTCTTCCTGAATACAGCATCCTGGAACATATAAAACCGTGGCTCAGAATCGCACCGTTCTTGGCAGAAGTTGTTTGAAATCATTCCAGAGCGAATGTCTCCGCACGCGAGTTGTTTGAGTTTCTTTGCTCAAACAAACGGCTTAGAAAAATTGACTTCGGTGACATTTCCGTGCGAGTAAATGCTGATGGTAAAGTAAGTTTTTGAATCAATCAATTTTCATTTATTAAAATTTCTTATCGTGAGTGCAGATTTTCCACTGAAATTTGAGATTGCTTACAAACCATAATTTTATGTAATTCAAAAGTAAGCTTAGGACTTTATGAGAAATGTATTTCAAATTCTGCTAAAAGAAGAAGTTTGGATTGGATTGGATTTATATTGGATTTTAACCTTAAATTTTATACTCTCTTATCCTTAGATGGGCTTGTTTTACTCGTTAATATAAGTTAATAAGTTTATAAGTTAATATATCAACTTTTCAACAAATTATGCTCATTTGCATATAATGCTTTAAAGAAAAAGAAAATAAGTTTTAGTAAAAGGCGTGAGTGCTGTGCTACAAAAACCCATTGCGCTTCATACCTAAAGAAACCGTTTTTTTAATTTTAGTTCTCAGTCGACCTCGATCTAACACATTACCAAAGTACTCCATCAGCCGTTACTGCCTACGAATCCTTCATCACTGCTTCGTATTCTCTTATTGAAACTTTTGTGATTTCGCAAGATCACAGTTTCAAAATTCCAAGCTTGCCTAATGTCAAACACCTAAAAGTAAAGGCGGCGTTACCGACGTCGCAAGTTAGGTTACGCGCCTTCCCAGATAGGATTCCAGCCCTCAAACACGTGACCCTCAATCGACCAATCACAGTTGGCAGATTTTTTCAAAACAACCGAGATACGGTTTTTCGGACAGTGGAGTGTTTGACGGTGTACGATGCCCCTTGGCGATGGAACAGTGTTGAGACGCCAATATTTCACATCATGTTTCCGAACATCAACAGCCTTTCACTCGGTGGCTGCCTCGACGAAGGCTACGCACGCTACTTCTCAAACTATTTCCCGCGTATTTCCAGTCTCAAATTCTACGATTTCAATTTCCTACTGCACCGCTGTTTGCAACCCAATGCACCGCTCCACAACAGTGGGAAGGGTGGGGTCCAATGGCTTTACTCAGGTTTCAAGGGTTTGTGACACGATAATTATAACATTCTAATGAACAGGAAATTGAATTTTTTTTAATTACCGCAAAGGTAATTGCGAATCTTGTAAATTGCTGGAAGTCTGACAATGCAGTCCAAAACCTAAACCGTTGCAAACTATAAAGCCAACTCGGCAACAATATCACATACGTTGCTAAGTTGTCATAGTATATTGCATTTATGATGAGCTTAGCTGCTAATACTTTTTTTTTAAATATATTTATCTAACATTATAAAATTTTCAGAATACTTAAGTAAATACTTAAAACCAATTTTAATACGTGAAACACAGCGATAGTGTCCGAATCTTTAGAAAAATGTTATGTTATCTTGTGTTAAATCCCATAAGGATTTATAAATGTTTGAAAAAAAAAGCGAAAATACCCAAAGCATTTAAAAAAATATCAAGAGTTAAGTTTACCATAAAAAAAATGCAACATGACTATTTAACAACATCTATAATAAATAATGGTGGCGGTTGGCTTGTATACGCTAACGATGGCTCGTTTCATTAGTTTGAAATTTTGCAGGGTTGAAAAAATAACAGTTTTTAGGTCCTGGGACGGGCATGTTTTTTTTTCAAAAGACTAACCTATGCTAACTCGGTACTGATTATGATTAAACAGGTCTGACGAGCGTGGAGTTTGCTTCCTTTGACGTCGTTGGCCAACTTGTGATGGATATACTCATCTTGACGCTCAAAAAGTTCCTTCCTCCTCTCGATACGTTGAGTGTAACGTTCAAGCCACGACGTCACGTGACACGAGAAATGGTAACACTTCTGGAAGCCACTAAAGTCTCTATCATGTACACAAAGTAAACTGTGCTAATTTTTTAATAGGTTGACGACGCTCGCATTCTATTCTACTCCATGGACAACCTCCACTACCACAAAAGGCTCCTATTTAATTATGTCCCAAAATATTGAGCGTATTCGTATACATAATGTGTGCCAATGATAGCAAAATAGATAAAAACTAGAATTTGACTTTAATGCCATATCAAATGGCAATATGAGAAAACTTACAACTTCTCACGTACATTTAGGTTAGGTTACATACGTACATTTCAATAAATGATTTACAAATCTGCTTTTGAGGCTCATTTGGATACAAAAGTCAACTTTACATACTATTATATGGATTACAAATTTTAAACAATTTGAATGTCATTTGAATTGATTTTTATGCAACATTTTGTAAGTTGTCAAAGTTTGAATCGAATTTACTTGGACCTCTTTGCAAATTGAATAATAAATGTTTGAAAATAAGAATAAAATCACTGTTATTCTATAATTAATACTATTGAAAGGCATTGTTGTGGACATTCGTCATTGCAACATTACATTATTATTACATTACATAAAATCAGAATATGCTAATTAATCTGTTGATAAGCAGCGTAATAAAATCTCCACGCACTTTGCTTTTCGAGAAAATTTAAAAAAACCCAAATACGTTTTCCTAAACCTAACTCGGGTGAAGTAACAAATCATGATTCCAAAACATACTATTAGAGGTCCGGCACCTATATAATGACATACAATTTTTATTGTAAATCTCATATTTGAGGTCCGACACCTATATAATGACATAGCATTTTTACCGTAAATCTTGCAATAGGGGCCCATTACCTATTTAATGATATACCATTTTTACCGTTGTTTTCAAAAATGGGTTGAAGAAAGCAATTGATATTTTTCAACAGAGAAGTTCCAGCGCGCTCTTATTTGAAGGATGTACTTTGCCATTTGCCAATGCACGAAGAACTCAATTTGTTTTTGTGTAAGGCCATTGCATTGCACTGACAAATGGTAAAACATGGCAAAACCGCCAACCATTATTTCACCATATGTCATTCCAATTGCAATACAATACACTTGCAATGTAATTGCTGAATTTGGTCACGGGCAAAATTTAGTTTACACGTCGATCCGACGTGTTTTCGTCAGCTAGTCTTTTATTAATTCGACACTGAAGCCATTTTATAACTGAAGACTTGTTACAAACTTGTCCAAAGCACTTCTCAAAGGAATCATATTTGTTATGTTGTGAACATGATGAGTTTATGGGTAATTCAAACAAGAGTAACAAGATTAAAAGTAGCAAAGTAGCAAAATTGCTCTCGCCCAGGGCGCCCATGTATATTTACAATGAGGTAATGGTTTAAGATGATTGGTATTGGTTAGATTAGATGCCGTTATGTAGTTTGAAATTCTCAGTAATTTGTAAAATAGCTCAAAAATATTTCCAAATTAATTTGTATATTGTAATTAACGAATTATCAACAACTATGGCAACTCTGTTTAATTAGGGTTTCTGGATTTGTTCACATAAAACTAATTTATTGAAGTGCATGTGATTAAGGATTGACGTTAAAATTGACAATTGAATTTAATATCAGTTAGCGAAAGTGTGACAGGAAGTGGCACTCAATTCCAATTTCCACTTCAAAAGTTTAACGTAATGGTAAGTACATATTGATTAAAATCATTCAATCAAATTGTTGCTTATGTCGTTATGTTTAAAGAAGCAGATGCCAGGGCTAGGGCAGGAGGATTTTAACTCTAATTTTCGGTTTCTCGGGTCCTACTGCGAAATGGCTCAAATAAACTTTTCACAAAAGACAAATCACAAATTTCCAAATCAATTCAATCTATAAATTGTCAAATCTTGACATGCAATTACATATATTTCTCACCACCATAGTGCACTTTATCAACAACTGTTCGTAGATAAAAACGGTTTCTGTCACTACAGAGAAAACAAAAAACCCAGAATTCCAAAAGGAAGAACGAGGAAAACCGAGAACGGCAAAACCCGAGAATGGAGTCAAAAGCCCACTAACTTAATTTTTTGTTAAAATTGTAGTTTACAAACTGGAACGAACGAAATCAGTTTCTTTACTCATTATCGTTTGTTTTTCGTAAACTCACTGCAAGCACTACTAGCTTAATTCAAAACCTCTTCTTTCAAATAAAAAAAAACTGTTTTACTTTGACCATCGCAAGTTTTTAACTCGACTTTTGTAGTTCTTAAGCTTTGTCGCACTGTATTTTGATCTCCTTGTTATAGCATTTTCTATTTTTGTAGCTTTTTGGTTTTTTTGCACTGTATTTGGACTCCTTACAGTGGATCTTTAAATTTGGCTTTTGTTTCTACCTCTCGGTCAAAGCATTTTTTTTGTTTCTTCGGTTTTGACATGCTACCATGAATGCGTCGGGACGGAAGAAGGCATTATTGTACAGACAAATTAATGATTAACACAAAATTTATAATCAATTAATACTAAATTCTAAAAAAAACAATATGTAGGTATTAGTATATAAATCTCTTATAAAAATGCAAACTTGTGTCAACAAATTAGTGCAACCAATCACACTAAAGTAGATTCGTAATGTGCAAAATTATGCGGACATTATTCTCAGCAATTTACTTCAATTAATTAAATGCTCAGCAGCACTTAATCTGCATCGCCATTTGGCATTGGAGATTTTTTCAATTCCTAAAAATAAACGACACGTGTCAAAAGTTACTGATATCAAAATGTCAAGCACTAGCGTGTGATGATGATAGAACTAATGATTGTATGGTTACCAAACCCTTCTAAAATACTTAAATAGACAATACTTTAAAGTGAAAATTGCAAAATTGAACACCGTACTTTGCAATGGGAGTGTTTTTTGGTCTACTTTTACTGTTTGCCGTTAAGGCGACTTGCTTCTGCGTTGAAATAACAGATTTGCCGGGTATAGCTCAAGGTGGTCTAAACTGTTCTTTAATTAGTATTTGAATTTAGCTTAACAATGAAATTTTCCAATTCTATTTTCAGAAGTTCAAGCCAAATTAGCCAAAATTTTAGCTCTCTCAATATTGAAAGATTTTGAGCATATCGAATTGAATAATTTTGGCAAAAAAAGGGCGCTCTTAAATTTCCCGTTTTCGCAGAAGATTTAACTCCTTTGGAAGATGTCTGACTTCATGTTTCAATAAAGGATGAATACAACTATGTTCTTCTAAATGTAGACATCAACTTTTGGTAACTTATTAAACTGTTTAAATTCAAAACCGCTTACCAGGTAGGAAGTTTTGTTCTTTATATTGGTCATAGTACTCAGCGTGTTTTTATATCAGTACTATGCAGTTTGTTTTTAGTAGGTTAACATTACTAAATAGCGGAACATACTTCATTTTGTTTCGTAATTTTAACATTTTTTAAATTTTTACTACTTCCGCTAGTGGAGTTTTACCGTTTCAGTGCAATTTAGTTTCTTGGTAGTCAAAACAGCCCGTTGCGTTGTACCGCAGGATTTTTTTTGCTTTTGTTTATTACTGTCCTGGGACTGTTTAGATATTTTTACTTTTTTAATGGAAAAATTTACTGTCCCCCTAAACGATCGTTAAGAAAAAATTTTTTTTGAAAAAGTTTTGAAGAGCAATTTAGTTTTCGAGAACGATTTATAGTTTTGAAGTGGAATCAGTACAAAAAAGCACAAGCAACTCAAAAAAAAATCACAATTATTAAACATAGAATCATGTTCTTTTTCAGCAACAGAACTCTGAGTGGTCTCACGACTCTAGAAAACAAACTATCAATAAACATCATTCAACTTCCTGCTGCTCGAGTTGACTTCCATAGAAAAGCAGGAACTCTAGTATGGAGCGGTCTGCAGGACATATCAATAAATTCAGAACTTCTTGGCCTCGCAATTACCTCCAACCAAACCTTTCTATTCAAAATACACAACTATACCCTTGACCTTGGTTATCTAATTTGAGATATAACGGATAAGATCGATATCGTGGACTTCAACTTTGAGCTCGGTTTTGACACGTTGGACTTGTTCGTCCAGAACACTGTTTGGAATGGTAACGAAATTGACGAATCAGCATGGGAACCAATCAGCACCGATCTCACGATTCTTGCTCAATCGGTCTTAAAATACTCTATAAATCCTCTCTTGGATTATACACTGGAAGTTGTACTGACCGATATGCAAGATGTAAGAAGTTTCAAAATTAAAAATTTAAACACATTTATGCCAGTTTTGTTTTTAGGAGTGCTATCTTATGGAACTATTATTGGGCAATTGTAAGTTATATTCTCAAATCGCAAAAATTGTGTAAACAAGCTTTCAATAAATTGCTTGCGTCACTATAGTTATGTGTGTTTCTATAATATGGTAAAAAATAGTTACTTTTAGTGTAACTAAAATCGAAAACTAAATCAGCTCAATTTACACTTACATAAATTAAGGTTGAGTTTTTGCCGCACTTACATCAGGAAATTGTCAGATTTGAAAAAGGAAAGAAGTTTGTGTTATTGCTATTTATTGGTATTTGGTTAATGTAACTCAAAAATGTATTGCATGTTTACAGATGAATGTATCTGGTCTAAAGACACCGAAGGTATCATTGACATGATTTTGAAGGATATGTCAGGAATGACAACATTTTCTTCAGGAATCTGTCCGGCCTCAATTTACACTCTAGGCTATCCAGCAAAAAACAACAAGTAGCGGCAAAGGTGTCAGGAACATTTATCATATTTCTAATCAGAAATGATTAGAACAATATTATTATTCTGAACAGCAGAAGGAGCCAGGTTTAGTAAAGGAGACTTTTCCTTTCTATTTCTGGATCCTCCTTTCCTAGAACCAATTATATGGCTAGTCTTAGGTAGCATTAGAATTTAATAGCAAAGAACCGTAGCTATTACTATTACTATTTTACTAATTACTATTTTTGTCTATACTTTAAAATCTGTCTGTCTGATTTTGATCGATGCCTGAAAAAACGGGTGAAGCTACAGGCGCCAAATTTTATACATAAACGGCACATGCATCTGGGGTGCACCCAGATGCACCCCATCTGGGGGTGCATAACCCCCAGATATAGTGCCTTTAACCCTTAACCACCAAACTGGGTGGATTAGGTTCAAACTCCGAGCAAAATTTACTTCCCCTTTTTTCCAGGGTCAAAGGTCAAATGTCAAAAAAACATAAGTTTAACGTATTTTATTCAATCCTACAAAGACCACTGAGGAAATCAGCGCCATATCTTTTTAATAAGTGGTATTTGCGGGCAACTCAGGGCCAAACATCGGGTAAAATGTACTTCTGGTTTTTTAAGATCAAAGGTCAAATGTCAAAATGCCAACAATTTAACGTGTTTTATTCAATACCGCTGAGGCTAGGAGTGCCATATTTTGTACAATAAAATTAAGGTTCTAATTTCAATTTCGAAAAGTTTCAGAATCCTTATGAAACTTAACCCTGGAAAATTTTAAAGTTTTGAAACTTTTTAAAAATCAATATACGTATAAATCAATATCAATATATTTTCTCATAAAAGAAATGTCATATGACTACTTTTATAACATATGTAAAAATGGTGCCTAGTGGCGTGTAGAAGCCGGCGAGTTTCCATTGTAAGAGAGGCTTCCTCTTCTTTTTCATACAAAATATTGCCTGCACTGAACTGAACGCTAGATTTGGATATAATTGAAATCTTACAAGAAAGCAAACTATACATTTTCCTGGCTTTGAACAGCATGGGTTACCTCGTAGTTATGTAATTCTTTCCTATCCCGCAGCTCTCCCCTGAGCAGAATTGCATGATGATGTTATTGTAGTTTTAGCAAAAGGTGCAAAAGTGTTTATTCTGGATAAACTCGATAAGAAGACCTTCAATATCTTATTTGCAATCAGAAAAAAAATCAAATTCAACAAAACGGGTTCTACATTGAAATAAATCCAATAAAATATCACTAACTAATTTTGCTATAAATCGAGGAATATCACATCAGTCAACCGGTAGTCTTCATCCAAAAATTTATTCCTTTAAAGTTTAAGAAAATAATTGGTATGCCTTGCGACCTCACAAAGCACGATACAAATGTGCCATACACTGAGGAAGAGACAGAGGAACTCAGACGCATTTTCCGGACAATGCCGACATTTAAGGACGATGTCAACGGCGGATCTATCGAGTCTAAGGACGTAGAACTTTACCACAAAAGCGTAGGCGACGACAAGCGGAATCCGGAGGTGTATGC
>JAQFYP010003007.1:0-11624 GCA_034694865.1 Bilobella braunerae | reverse complement strand
TCCATTGGCTAGAGCTCAAGGCTCTAACCACTTGGCCTACAAGAGTTGGACGAACCAGAACCAATGTATATGACTCTGCAGTATTGGTCGCGGGGGCCAGAATTGGTCCATCTACAGCTAAAACCAAAAAATCTAATGTTAAAGTTAAACAGACACAAAGTTATTTTTATTTAAACTTAAGCACAGTATCGACAACAAACAATCAATTATCTAAACTGTGAACTATGTCAACTTCAAATTTTTTTTATAGAAACCTGAATCATACCTTAATTCGGGTAGAATTCTTCATTTTTAAATTTTTTGAAAAAGAGTCGTTTTACAAGTGCACCAAGGAGAACAATTAGAATTTATTATTAAAATCATCGTGCCGTCCGAGGTGGCACGATGCGAGCCTTGCAGGCTGGAAGTTGGAACTCCAAATGCGACGGCGTAGAGGCTGAGCAGAAATGAGAATTTCCATCTTAAGTTATGATTTAGTTGATTGATTTTTTTTACTAAGCTATTTTTTTTAAAAAACGTTAATGCAGCACTAGGAGAATTAATTAGACTAAAAATGAATATTGAAACTCAAGTGCATAAATACCATTAACCATTTGATTTGAAGCGATGAGTAGGACAGAAAATTTTAAAAAATCGCGACGTATCACTCGAGTAATACCAGTTTTGCAAGTTTATATTTTAGTGCCAAATGATGTGCGTCATTCCTGGACAAAATTGTGACACTGCATCTTGAAATTACCATAAAGGTTTGCACGAATCTGCTGGAGACTCACGTTAAAAATGACAGGATTAGATGCGAGTCAGAATGTGCAATATTTACGGAAATTTTTTATTTCATTTTAAAATTTGTGCGCAGCATTTAGTATTGAAATTGAAAGTTTTGTTGGTAAATATGTTGTTTGTAAATATAAATTCGACTAAAATCGTAATTTTTTTCACTAAATTCGGGACGCAAAGTATACCATTGGGGCAGTAATTCGCTGGGGTTTGCGAAACTACGACACTATTGAAATAATTTGGTGGCATTAGTTTTTGCAATACTACAACGCGAACAACAAATTATCTTCCTAAAATGCCGTCAACTTAAAACATCTTAAAACTGATTTTGTTTTGACATATTTTGCAAATTTTGTTAATTCACTCCAAGTACCGAATATATTGAAATCCAACAAAGTTAAATTTGTTAGTAAGAAAACAAATGTGCTATTGTACATATTATTAAATTAAGTTATTCTTAACATTTTGGTTATAAAATATGTACTCCTCAGAATACTCCCTTGACTTTAGACGACTATACTGATTATTCAACAATTTGTAACTTGCATGTTTTTTTACAATTAGTTTGAGTAATAATAGCACAATAAGTCCAAGTTTTAAAAATCGGACTGTGCCAACAAGAGCTATTAAAGAGTCCGTAATAATAATAGCAAACGAATTGATCGACAAGCGACTTTTTCCAGGCAAATTTGCCAATGTCAAATTGATACCTAACTGTTGTGTAGTCTCAACTTCTTTGGTAGCTTGGTGTAAGCTACGCCATTACTACTGTGGTTTTATTTGCCTCTTTTTCTTCTATAAGTTTCCGAACATACGCCTTCCGTCATAAAACTTGCCACACCAGACTGCCTCAAAATTTCAAAGCGATTGTAAATCTCATTTGTTCGATCAAACATCAAAGGTCCCATTATCCAAAAATTTGCATGTGATAAATATGATCCTTTACCATAATACAGTTCATTTGCAATTTGTGCACCCGCTTTTACCAATTTTGTAAGTTCATTATCTAGCGCCAAATTCTCATCGACATAAATTCCATTCTCACATTCCATTTGAAAAGCTCGTCTTCAAACCCTAAATCATTTTGTAAGTGCCGCATGTACGGATAAATGCTAGATATTAATTTTGGATAGTACCTATCCACAATGTCAGAATTTTCATTTTCATCTATTTAAAGATTCAAGTTGATCACAATAGCCTTTATAAAGTCAATTTGGAAGCCAAAATTGCTATAGAAATAATTCCAACGTGACTGATTTCTTTGGTTTGGTTGAACTTGAAGTACTTTTCGCTTCATACATTCATCGATAGGCACAAAAATCTTGTGCCAAATTTTTCTCAAAACAACTTTCTACTGTTTCAAGAAAAACTGTAGGAAGTGGATGTGTTAAATTTAAAGTTACCTACCCTTGATATAAATTGGAAAGCACAATGGCACATATTAGACTAAACATGCACATAAATCCTTTTCGTGAACAATTGATTGCTCAGAATTAGTTGAGTGTTGTTGCAATAATGTTTGCAGCACAATGAATTCTGGGTCGATTTTTAACTTTCTAAGCTTTTTTACTAAAAGTAGCCATGCAATAAATGAGAAGACGGTAAATAGCGTAGAGGTCCAAATTTGCTGAGAAAATGGTTGAAGAAAGGCTACAAATGTTATGTATGGGATTTTACCGGCACACGTAATAAAGTTGAAATAACTTTTATCAAGGGTGTAGAAGCTGCTATACGCTCCTATATTGAAATAGAAAGGGAGATTAAAAAGGGGATAAGAGTTGGGGTTAATTCTGAGACCACAAATATATATCGAATCTGCAAGGCATACAAAGGTTGATTGTGAATTTTGCGACAATTTTGCTGCTTTGAAGACAATTTCCATTATAATAATATCCGTCGAAAGGGCTTTGCCACTGCCTATTAATTAGGATAGTGAGACTCGCGCCGAGAATGCGCTAGAATGGCATATTTCGGTCATTTTGTCTCTTTTAGAAAAGCTACTTACTTTATCTCCGACAATTGTGAACAATTGCCTACAGCATTCTTCATGTCGTGATGATATATCCACTGCATTTTGCATTTTGGAAACAGCAAAGTTTTACTTTTTGCATCAAACACCTGACGATATCACACTTCCTTAAGTGTTTTAATCGTAGTGTATGATTCTTAAAATAAAAACGCCCTTAAAATAAGTAATTTTTGAAAATTTGCACGGAGCTGGGATTTTGGTAACAAATAACATACCTCCTCCGTCTTCAACATACAATACGTATGTAACGAAAATTAGGGGACTTGGATTTTCACTTTTCGTGTACGTGCATAACTCTAAGTGCGACGATGGTTGTATTTTGTAAATGTTTTCCAATTTTGATAATGCCCATATATGGTAACTATACCAGCCGTAACAGATGGAATGAACATCTTTATAGTTACATCTTAGTAACCAAAGCAAATGGTCTAGTGACCTACAATAATCTGCTGCGTAGTTGTCCACGAAAAGAAGCACTTGCATATTTGCCGGCGGTAGTGAAAATAAGTTCGAAAATTCATTATTAATCTAGTGTTTAGGGTTTTGCCATCAATAGCAAGCGAGATACTTGCCAGAGGGACATTTTCAAAAAACCAGTGTTCTGTTGAGATACTATTAGGCGAATAAGCACTCAGTTGTAGCTCAGATGTAGCAATGTTCAAATCCTGTTTGACTTGAACTACTTTGCACGATTGTTGCAGTAAAATACAGACATATACCGAGTAATAGCGTAGCAAACTTGTGGCACAACATAGTAATAAAAAGTGTACTTTATCTGAAATAGTAGACCCTTTTCTAGGTTTTCGAATTGTCAAAAAATTTGAAAATAATCACTTTACACACACTTTAATCACATATTTAGCCATCAGTTGTGGTGGAGTTGTATATATACCAATTTAATCAAACTAATAATTAATTTTGCGCGTATTTTGCTTACAAATAAATTATCATGCTTCTGTGAAATCAATTAGCATAATCATGCTCATAACTCATTTGCATGTCAAGCAATCCACAAAGGAACTTTATGCAAACTGTGCGCTCGTATTCGTAGCTCAATTCGGCTAAACTTAATCCCTACTGAATGCACCTACTCAGAACCAAAATAATTGCAAATTTTTTGAGGGTTAAATTTTATTTTTAAAGTCAGCATGATTGATGAGCTTAAAAAATATTATCCTACCAAATGTTTTTAAAAATAAATTAAATCTATCGCAGGCTCAACATTAAAAAGTCGTTCAATTTTTAGGCAGGTTTAGTTTTAACCGTAAATTAAATAATTGCTTAAATGTTCATTAATGCAATGGCCAATTCTTGTGGACGGATAGCTGATAGTAGTAGGTGGTATGAATAAATTATTTATTTGATATATGCAATTTACCGTCAATGATAGAGCATGCATCAGAATACCGTCGTTGGTGTCGATATTTGGACAAATTTGATAATCCCGAGGTTAAATCATGACATCGAATTCTATATATTTTACCAGTAATAATATAAGACAGTTAGGACTCTTTCCTAAAGAAATCCTTGCAAGAACAAAAGCCCCCATTAATATGTTATGCAGATTTTTTGAAAATAAGATTGATATGCTTTAATCACACTTATAAGTTCTGAAGCATGCACAGTTTTTGTCATTTTCAAGCTTTACGTTGAAGAAATGAAAAGCACAAACGTCGCGGTCTGTTTTTTATAATGCAGAAGCTTGGTTTCAATTTCAGGTTGCCGTTGAAGCAGCATTTAACGCTTTACCACCCCACAACCAGTCTCAAAATTGTCCTGTTACTTTCGTAATATTTTTAAGTTAGCTGATTGAAATGTATACAATTTAAATTAAATTAGTAACGTTGAATTACAAATAAATTTTGGATAGTTTCCGAGATGTGGCTAAATTTTTAAGATTTGGAATTATCTCCTGCCCCAATATACCCAAAAATTATTTGCTAAGTGAGATTAATGCTTGTCACAATAGTAACATTTCAAATTCCTGTAATTGGTAATTATTTTACGCTAAAGTTATTTTATCCCTTTCTTTACTTTAAGGAAACCTGAAAATTTGCAACATGAATTTTCCAGACTACTTGATGTTTCCGGTAATCAAACAAAATTTTTACAGCTTTTTTACTTCAAAGTTTGAAATAATTTTATTTTGTCTTTTCAAATTTATATTAGCTTGAAGTATTTTTTGATCCATGTTCAGTTTAAATAAAACAAATACGTTCTTACACTTTTCAATAAAAAAAATACTACAACAGGGTTGTGTTTCAACAATATTATGCTAACACTATTTGTTAATTTTTTTGCTTTTATGCCTGACATTTGTCGCTTGGTAATTAATTCAATGCAAGTGGCTGCAATATCAACTACTTACTTTTAAAATATGCAAAGTGGGGCGATTCTTGACGTGCGTAACAACGCCGTCGAATCTAATTTAAGGAGAGAAAGGCAATGACTTTAATTTAGATGATAAATTATACTAATTTACGATACATTCAAATTAGGTATTTGTATGGTTCTGTTTATTTAATACGAGGAAACTATGAGTACGTTCACTTATTTAGTGATCTGAAGCTTTACAGTTCTTGCATTTATGTTCCACAAACCAGGTTTCTTTGAGTTGGTCCAAATATCTCTGATTCTCTAATTTCTTAATCCTGTCAGATTAAATAGAAAACTATCATTGTAAAAAGTAATTTTTATGTTATGTATGTGAAGGTAATGTAAAGTTATGTATAATTTATATTGTATATGAATTGTCATGTCTGGATTGCGGCTTACACATGTGAAAATTGGTGTAGAAGAACGCCCTGGACAGAATCCAAAGCTATGGAATATACTGTATGTGTTTTTAAATTCTTGTAGATTGGATGTGTAAGCAAAACACTGCGATTCTGTTTTGAATCTATAGAAAAGGCTCCAATTCCAATTTGCGACAAGCTGGACGCCGTTTTTGCATTCTGGAAAATTAAATTGAGGACATTTCGGTATTGCGTAACAAACAAATCAAATATCAGTTCACGAATTGGAAAAAGACAACTGAACGTACGTTGTGCCTATTGATTAGTGTCATGTCATGCGTAGCACCTTTCGAATTACTTCCATAGTCTGCTTCTTTGATGACAGAAATTTTTATTTTCTTGAACTCTTGCAGTATTTTGTGTAAAACATCTATTACGTATCCATAGTAGCATGACAGCAATTTGTCACTTGAAAGCTTCTCTTTTATGCAAGTCTCGTTTTTTATTACAAATGGCTCGTCCTGCAATTACGAATGTAATAAAAAAGACAATATAATTTAGTAATTACAGTTGATTATACCTACCACAACAACAGTTGCATTGAAGTACAATGTTGGCGCGTGAGCTGAGTAGGACTTTGCATTCTTATTTTTAAATCTAATTTATCGTCAAACACAACTTTTCCAATACGTTTTGGGTTTTTGCCAAATTTCACCAAATCAATGTTGAACAAGGATAGGTTTGGTTGGAAAATGCCAAGTTTTGGACTAAAATTGTAACTTCCAAGGTAATTCGAATCCAGCTTAAGTTCTGTTGCCAGGTAGGTTTGAAATTTTGAGCTGTCTACTACATTCTCGTTTAACATAGCTCTATTTGAACAACATAAGAAATATATATTTCAAATTCAGAATTTCAGATGTTTCAGCAGTAATGTTCAATGTTGTAATTTCACAAACTTTTGTAAAGTATAAATATTTCAACATTTTCTTATAAACCTTACGCAGCGGTTCGCGCCGCTGCGAGAATTATGTCCAAGTAGAAATAGTCCGTTATATTTGTAAATTTTGTTGTCCTTATTGCTTCTTTTAGTTCTGGTCAAGGAAGATATGTATTTTATAACTCAAGCCAAATAAAATACTGAATTTTTAGTTAGTCTTACGTTTTTCTGAAATGGGAGCCAATGGATCGACGACAATTAATCCTCTGGTTAGGGATTTAGGGCACTTTACTGAAGCTCCAAACTCCTGCAAATTAATTTGGTTTAATTTGTTGTTGGACTACGTCTAGTAAAGTTGCAAAAAAATTTCACCGTTATCCCCGCGTACCAGGCCAGTTTATCGTCAAATAAATGCTTGTCCAATTTATCAATGCCTTTTAAAACACTATCGATATATGCTTCGCCTCCAATCAAGAAGGCTCCATTAGGCGATGGTGTCAGCAATGGTATAAAACCAGGGAGTGATGCTTCATCTTTTGCAATCGAGACAGCCGTGTTCATTTGAGAAAGTGTACCATTTTTTGTAAGAGATATGTTTCCAGCTAAAAGTATAATTGAACAGTAATTGAACAATAAATTGAACAGTATTGAACAGTTGATAAAGTGATTGAAACCAACATCGTTTGATAATTAATCGTAAATAGAGGCACGATATAAAAATGTGAAAATGTAATAAATTGTTAAGAAATAGAGTACAACTTTTAAAGATTCCCAATAATATTGAATTCAACAAAAATTTAAAAATAAATTGAACTGTATCTCACTGTTCACAAATTGCCCGTCAAATATGATTGTACTAGGTATGGCGGCCGAAATCTGAAGTTTTGATTGTATTGTTTCCAATTTCCAAGACGGAGAGCCTACTTGAATGAGATACTTTGACTCTTCTTTCGTCAAGTTTGTCCATGATCTACCATTATTGTGCAACAGAAATAAATGTAAAAGTGCATCTGTATTTGAGGTGAAAAACAATTTCATATTTGATTCAATTACTTGAGTTCTGTAGTAGTTGGCATTGGATACAAATTTGTAGAAATCACAGGCAATTTAAATTTTCGAGCAATTTCCTTGATACGATGTGTTGAATCATCCTTCGTGAAGTCAAAAATAACGTCTTTTCCCGGTCGTTTATTTCCATTATCCCAGCTCTGCAGCATACGCTCAACATTGGCTATTCCCATATGTATAATATATACATATATGTTTTAGTAAACAAAAAAATATTTTTGTAACAGTGCTTTTTAGCTAATGTTGTTTCTGAGTGGACAGTACACAACACTTTCTGATATCGAACTTACTTCTACCCTTACCCAATATACAATAGCATTAAAAGGTTACGTTAAAAATAGGTGACCGTTGACGTTGTTTTTAGTATCGTGACATATGATCGAGAATAAGAATAAAAAAATGCAAAAACAGGATCACTTTTACGCAGCAGGTTACAACTGTAAATTGGTATTCCACTTACGCCAATCCGTTTCTGGGCTATGCCATATGCGACTGACCCCGCCGATTTGAAAATCATTGTTTCGAGTTATCCAATTTGCTTCATCCGTAATTTGATCAATTTTCTTTTCCAGAACTTTGTCCACAAATATCGCTTGAAAAGGAGGACATTTAAGTTAGAACATTCATAACAAAACTAAATATAAGTTTTCCAAAGATACAGCATGTTCTAACCAATATTAATTCTTTGTTTGGCGGCATTTACTCCAAACAAACATAACAGTGTCAAGTACAAACTTAGCATAACGGTGATTTGATTTTCAATTTGTCAACCGGAAGTTTCAATTCCTAGTGTCAATATGTAAAGAACTGAAATTTATATTTAAAGTAATATTATTGTTATAAAACAAGTCGAATGATTCACTAAACTAAGTACACTAATACAAGAGGAAATGCCGATTGAACTTATTTCTGGCTAAATCATACGTTCTTGCAATAATTCATTTTCATGTTTAACTGCTTGGTGTATCTTTTCATAAATTTTCCTAAATTGTTCCTTTGTCCTTGAGTCACTTATTCCATTATTAGTTTTAACATCCTGTCGTGTCAAAATACATGCTACACGTACACCAAACATAATGAATTTGCAGTGGTATGCTAGAAAATTTGAAAGTGAAGTTTAAATAATGTAATTTCAAAAAAAAATCCTTTCAAAAAAGTTTGAAAAGGATGCATCATGAAATTAAAAAAGTACGAGTCGTATGCACTCTTCAATAAAGTATCAAGTTAGCTAACTTTGATGAAGTTTAGTTATGTACCTTTTCACTAAAAATAATTATTTATAAATTATTTCTAATTAATTAATTTAATTATTTATATATTTTTTTTTTATAAATACAAACCGCATGGGATCTCACGATGAAGCTTGGGGTTTCCATTAGCGTAGTTTTGGCAAAAACAAGGCATCGTTTGTATTTTTAACATGATTAAGTGTTCGTTTTTAATTTAAATGCAATACTAAACCATATTTGTTTCTTCATAGGAGCTTTGGTATTGGTGTCACTTCCATCAAAAATTTTTAGAGAGCTGTTTTGCCGCTGTTCGTTTTCTTTTCTTGTTCTTATAACTTAAATTTCCAATAAGTTTTAGTAGTAGTACAGATTTTGGCTCGTAAGAGAACTTAAAAGTGATAGAAAAATTGTAAATCGTTCGATCAAATTGGAGTATGCTCCAATTTCAATCACTTGGTTGATGCAAGTTTATTTGTTGTTTGACGTTCCAGAATTTTACAAGCTTATTTGTTAGCGCTAAATTGTGTCGACTTCAATTTTATTCTTACATTTGAGGAGCATTATGTGGAATTTTGATTTATTCTGCCAGTGACCCATAAACAGAGCAAAAAAAAACCACCAGCCACTTTTAGACTTTTCGAAAAATTTGGAATTATTTCTCTTTGACTTTATTTGGTATAATAGCACATAAAACAGAGAAGTGCTTTCTTTGTCACCTTACCATCTCGGAATTAATTAGCATTGTTGTCCTAATGTATTCAATACATAAATTCATCGTCAATATTAAACTTGAGGCATAATAATTTTGCAATGAATCTCCTGCACATTAAGATTATGTTGTTTCATCTCTTCAATTCGTGTCTTATAAAAAGTTTGTAAGACAATTTCTACTCACCTTTTCTTCAGGATTTTAATGCTATGCTCTTAGCTCTTATGCTATAGCCATTTTCAAATGACATGTTAGTTCTCAGTGCCACATTGAATCAATTTGATAAAATATAAATTTTGATTTCAAATACGGATAACATTAATACTAAAAACTGGTTTATTGTTTTACAAATGTAATTATATTGTATTAAAATTATGCTGACTGCACAGAGGAACGCACAATTGATTGCCTTGACCATCGGTAGAGATAAATGGCTGCTATATAAGTTTGATATATTTTTTATGGTATTTGACATTTGCCTATGACCTGGTCAACATGATTTCTTGTGTGAGTGAGTGATGAAGGATGGCCTCGGCCTGTGAGTTGACGGGAAAGTTCTGAGGGTGTGAGGCGAAAGGCTTTCTGCTATACTGTGGACGTGGGGTTGACCCTCTTGCTTAGGCAGAGGCCGAACACGGTCCTACGCATACCGCGGACCGCATACCGCATACCGCCTCAAGCCCACCATCCACAACCAAAACTACCGCACGCTTTCACTTACCACTACCACACCACCACTTTTGTGTGCGGCTGCCGAGATCCGATCTCGCCACCTACCCAAGCTAGGACAAAGGGTCCTAACCCCTCGGACTACGAGCCTTGAGTAGTTTGAGATAATCCTTGTCATCAAAGTTATAATTTACGAGGTAATAACGCGCTTTGTTCCTAATTTTTAAATATATTGAAGATTGAAACTATAGCAGCTGAAGGTAATTGGAGTTGGTGTGACGTGAATCCGACTTCCGAACAAGAATAACTTCCCACTCACATGCAACATGACATATGAACATTGGAACCCTGAAACCCAGTTATAAGCATATCAGTTGTACTCTTATTTTGTTGGCCATTTTACTCTTTACCTACACTTTCAATCTTAGATACTTATATAACACTACTTGCACTAGTGTACGGCGTTCACTGTAAATGTAGTAGGCGATGTTGGAATAGTGGTTTAGAGCTTTTGTCTCTCTCCACTAAGCAGCCTGAGAACTGGGGTTCAAATTCCCAGCTACCAAACAAAATAGTCTTCGCTACTGGTTTTCCCCTTAAGGAATTGCCTTGCCTCTGGCTTTGTATGTCTGTATTTTTGTAGACATTACGCAGTCAGAGGATTTGAAAATTGCACGGATAGAAATGTCCACGACCCGTAGTCCGGCTGGATAGGCCCCGGGGAGATAGGAACCTTCTAAATGAGACAGTAGCCGGGTTCTAATTCCGGCACCAGCAAAAAAAAAAATTGGAGATGAGGTAGCAATGAGTGGAAGACTGGAAACTGGCGGTCGTGGAAGATGAACTCTAGGAGGATGGAGGATGCTCAGTATGCTTAGGGTGGTGTTCAACCTAGAAAATTAAAACTAAATTGGCAGTGTTCTAGCCTATATCAACACCACGTTCACTGCCCAGCAGAATCTCCTTTGTCTCACACCTCACAATTTCCCAGTCAACTCATAAGCTCGCAGTACTATCTTCAATTAACAAGCAAAAACATTTTGACAAGGCCAATACCAAAAGTAAAAAAAAATCAAAACTTTAGAACAAACTTGTTTTTGAATTTTTCTAAATTTTCTAAATTTCTGAAAGTTTACAAACGTTTAAAGTAGAAAAAAAGGTATTTTTAGTTAAAATGTTTCTCATTACATTTTGAGTTTGTACGGCACATTGAAATTTTCTATTTCTTTGCTTTACCTCAACCCTGATTGCTTGTGGGATTTGTCTTTTTCGGCTTGAATGTAACGAATAAACAAAAATTTCAAATTTACAAAAAAAATGTAAAGTGTTTACCCACTTCGGAGACATAAATTTGCGCTAGACCTATGTTTTAATTTACATTATACGGATAATATTTATAAATAATTGTCCAACTCTTGTAGGCCAAGTGGTTAGAGCCTTGAGCTCTAGCTAATGGACGGGCACGGGTTCG
>JAQFYP010003006.1:0-11629 GCA_034694865.1 Bilobella braunerae | reverse complement strand
AGTACTACGCATTATTGAAAGAGCATGTACATGTTGATATGGGTGAGCCTTACATCAAATAAACTTGAATTGAATTGTAGGTCCGTGTCCAAAATTTGCGATGACCAAAATTTTGTCATACATATTGTTGTAAGTTTTAAGACAAGAATGAAATCAAAAATATTTATAACCATGTACTGGATTTTAATTCAACTACAATTACTCTATGCAACCATAGATGGCCAACAATATTTGGCAGTTTAATCACCGTTTCACCCGATTTTTTCCAAAAAATTCTTCGAAAAATTTGTACTATATTTTTTCGCTTGGGGCACCACTAGTCAACAAGACAACATATGTTTTTCTTTAAATGCCCTAGCGATTTTGTATTTGTGCATAAGCGCTATTATGCAAGGGGCTGAAGTTGATTTCACTTTATTTTAAAGAAAAAAAACGGTATTTCATATCCCACACAGCGGATGGTCAACATGTAAGAAGCGGTAGGGATATGGTAAGAAGGATTCATTAAAATAAATGTTGTCATCAAGCGTGCACAACAGACTATTCGTAACATTCTTATAACACATAACGTAATTTTTATACCATCTGACTGTGTCACACAATCAAGAAGGTACGGGCATACACAGTCAGGGGAAGACAATTCTTAAGTGAAAGCAAAATGACCTTTTTGTGGCTAACTGGGGGATTTGAACCCCCATTCTCAGGCTGGCTGTTGGAGAGAGACAGAACCTCTTGACCACTAGGACAAAGTGTTTTTTTTTTATGAAATCCAAGTTTAAAAATTCAACACTGGAACTTAAGCGATTGCAGCAAATGCGTACTTACTGTTGAGGTTTAGATTGCTTTTTACTACTATTGAGATTATAAATTAAATTCAGGAAAAAAAAAAGTAAATGAAGACTGATATTATTTGTACCAACTAAGCAAAAATGGTCAAAGGGACGCTGTGGTGCAACAAGGGCAAAATGTTAATTGGCACCAAGCTACGCACTCTAAAAAAAAACTTCATAAACTCTAACCTAAGGACCGCCAATGGCCATAATGCTAACGCTGTCAAACGTCTGCTGTGGAATGTGGCTCTAACTAATTCACCTACTGGCATCCACGGCGGTCTTAAGGGTCATTTACATCATAAGAATGACAACATTCTGAAATACGTTTTTCAAAATTTAGATAATTATTTATTTGAATTTATTATAACTTATTAATTGACAACTTTAGAGTAGCATGAAAGCATACAAATTAGAGTACTTGATTATATGCAAGATTGCTTAGGATACGCATAATATTTCCCAAACTTAATAATAATGACCGCAAATTATAGAATGCTCCTAATCACGCAATTGTATTTATTTACAAACATATTCCAAATTTGTTGCGTTCTGCTTTCCCAAATAGCATTTGGAAGCATTAGAAGCTATATTTTTTACTTTACCCAAGGGACAAAACAAAACGAAAGATTCGGAATTACTTACTGCAAGCACACTGACCTCACCTAACCTGCGCCCAGCAGAACGCAAAATAAATACGGCGAGAAAAACAAAAAAGTGGAACGTTGACAAATTCAGCAAGAACGAATCGACATCCTGAGTTAAAAAAAATTAACACTTCAAATTTACTCATAATTTTAACACTTAACATTTATTCATAATTTGTATTTATAATTTGTAATAAATGGAAACTCCCGACGACCTTTTGCCCACTCGCAAAAACACTATGGAAATTAAACTTTGCAAATGTTTGAAATGAGAGGTTATCACGTGACAAATTGGACAGAGTTGTATTGGCAAAACTTGATTTACTTGATTATAATAATTTTGTAATGTAATATAATAATTTGGAATGTTTTACTTAAGGGAGCAAGCCATAGTTTAGGCAATCAAAATTTAGGCAACACTAATTTAGGCCTAGCGATGGGCGTTTCGGTTTCGTTTCGTTTCGTCGAGGAACCGGAAACGGAAACAAAACGGGTAATCTGAAAACGGAAACGAAACAAATATTTTTTTTTGGAAACGGAAACAAAAAGGAAACGAAGCGGTAAAAAATTCCATCAGTAGGGTACATTGAGCACAGGGATTCCAATTGTCGTGTATAGTATACTTGAAACGTTAAAAAAACAGTAGTTTTGATCCATAATTACAAAAAAATAATAAATCATTTATTAAAATCAAAATTTATTTTTTTAATCAACATTTCGCTAAAACTTTTGCCTTCAAAAAATGAACAAAATTTGTAAAATTCCTTTAATACCTTAAGTCTGGATATACAACACGTTCTTCAAAGCGTCTACTTATCATAATAAATTCAGTAAAATGCTTTTTCCTGTTTTTTCTTTAAGAAACTAGCCAATTTTTAAGGTATAAAGTATATGTTTAGGGATTTAAAAAAAATCAAAGAAAATAAATAAAAAAAGGCACTATTTAAAAAATATATATCATGCAAAATGCACTAAATAAATAAATTCAACAATAGTTTTATGTAAAATTTGTATCATGCTTTTCCTCGATTTCCTCAAATTATTTAAGAAAAAATGCTTACCGTTTCCCCGTTTTCTCAACAAAGGAAACGGTCGTTTTCAAATTGGAAACTTAAACGAAACGGAAACGTTTCGTTTCTGGAAACGGAACGTTCCGATCCCTATCTAGGCCACAGTTTGAGACTTTATGAGACTAATGAACCCTTGCCAAATCTCTCTCATCTCCTTAAAAGCTAAGAATGCACTTTTTATTTTTGCTTCCAGGATATTTTTAAGTCAAGTAGGTGTATGAGATACACTTTGGATTATTTTGGAAACATTTTGACAAAATCCTGTTCCATTCTAATCCAAATCCTGTATGGCTAAGTTAGGCGTTGTTCAAATACTCAAGACATATCTGACATATCACTCCCAAACTAAATAGGGTTATTTCAAACAACATAAAACCTATCGCCATGTTCAATTTCAATAAACAACTAGTGATGCTAAGGAAAACATAACTTTCTAAGATAATTATATTCTAATGAAAATTCCACGGCTTTAAAATAATAATTTTATTCATCAAATTACTTGAACTAGAATATAGTAGAGCAACTTGGGATAGATTTGGCAAGGCAATGTTTATGTGGTCTTAGGTTCAATTTCCATTGAATTTGACTTGTGGATTATAAAATCTTCACCCCTAGTTTGGGCGTCTCTATAAGCTTTAATTACTTCCACTGCTTCTGATGTCAACCCATTAAGTTTTCCTTTCTCTTGCATTCACAATGGCAGTAGTGTAGAATGTTTGCTGCGGCGTAGTTGCTTGTGGCCTCATGAAGACGACATATACGGTCATTGCTACCTGAATTTTGTTGACAAACGGTTTGCACATTAAAGAGGCGAACAAGTATTTGCCTTTTATTTGATCACTTTCATTTCCACTATATTCGCCAGTTGTTGGGTCTCGGCCGCTGTGCACATCATTTATAATGCAAACATTTTTCCGTTCCTTAGACTCTTGCAACTCATTCATGATTTTGGAAACAGAGTTGAGTCCCTCAAGGGAAATTTTCATTTTTATTCGTTCGTCGTTTTCTAAACTGGTAAAACCCAATCCGGTCCAACCATCAATCCCAAGAATAGGAAATTTATCCGACTTAGCTTTTCTGAAAAATGTCGTTCAAAATTAGTATTATAGCAATCCTACAGGTATACGTTGGATCATTGGCTACTAAACTGACTCTGGTAACAATATCGCAGACATTATGAATTGACGATAAAAATATTACAAAGTTCTCACTCCTTATTTAGATGGGCATTTAAAATAAAATAATCCACTTTTTTTTGAGAAATATAAATTTACTTTGAGAGCGACCCGGAAAATAAAATAATGTCCTCCTGTCCTAGGACGGGCTTTCATAACAAGTTGTTATATAATATGGTGCTAACTGAAATTCTGCAATTTGGTAGCAGTACCTACATTCTGGATTATAAAAGTAGTCTAGACCCGCTCGCTTTTTACTTACACATACCAGCAAAAACTACAATTTTAAAATTTGTTAGTGGTGAATATTGGTAGTTTGGTGGTGAATATTTTTTTTCAATGAAAAGTATTACTGCTTTGTGCGACAGTGTTTACGGTAACTCAAACATACTAATACGAAACAACACTTCATGTTGATAACTTACATTATGCTTTGGATATCCGTTGCGTTACATGTTGGTTCAAAATCAACAAAATTGTCGATCTTGTCTTGGCTTGTAAGTCTGTAAACTTCAACGCGGGGCACAGACTTAAACATATGTTCGCATTCTGTGTACCACTCGTTGTACCTGACTTCGTCCAGCATGTAATTGAAAGCATAGATGATGAGGACCCTTTCGCTTGGGTACCCTTCTTCGACAAGTTTTTCAATCGCCTTGAGAGGAACTCCAAAATTACCGCCAAGTGAGCCGAACAGAAAAATACAAGGGAGGTTTTTCTTCGTCTCGTCATTTTTGAAGTCTCTAACAGCATCCTTCGGCAAGTATTCTTTGTTAATGACATCTTTTACGGCACTTTCCCATGGTAAGCCCTCTAGATCAGCTTTATCTGAAATTTTAGTAATTGTCAAAGCAGCAAGTGCAGTCTTGAGATCTGCCGGTTTCATCGTTTCGTACATTGCATGAATGTCGGCAACTAGGAGGCAGATCAGTAAAATGGAACTTTTTTGGAACATGGTGATAGTTTGATGTTGAGAAATTATTCTGCAGAGTGGTGGTCGATGATAATGTCTGAGCTCATTGTCTGAGCTCAGCTCATTTTATACACAAGAAAACTTATGACGTAACTCTTACTGTCATTCTCAACCTGAAACTTTTCAAGTTGTTAAACTACTAAACAAATTTTTTAACAACAATGTAGTATGCCAAGATTTCAAAAACTGCACAAAGTAAACTACCAAACAAGATTTGCAACTGCCAACAACACTTGAATTAGTAAACTTAGAATTAGACAGAATCTTGTGGTGTTATTTTAGTTTGTTCATTTTTCATCTGTTTATTGTTATTTTGTTCATAGTGCATTGCTTGTAATGCTAAATGCACTTCAAATCCAAAACCAGTTGCCAAAGATGTGCATTTAAGTAACTATTAGGATCCGGAGATTAAAGCCAAAATTTCTTTTTACTCATTTCAACGACAACTAAATGACCCCACAACTAAAATTTTTGTATCGGATTTTTGCTAGTTAAAAATTTCAAAGATTATCATTTTTTCGAGGCAGTTAAAATAAACAAACACAATCAATATACCTACTCTAAAATAATTTCAGTTTTAATAATTTATTTCTTATTCATATACTGTCCTTAAGACATTCTTACGTTCGAGACAAATAAAATAAGACAAAAACATACTTTCGGTAGAGATCGTGGGGAATTTAGAACATAAACTAAATTTATCTAAAATTTGCTATTGAAGTACTCAAGAGCAACTGATGAAATGGACAATACATCATTTATTTTAAATATGTATTTACTAATTCCTTTGAGCTTGTTTTGAATAATTGTTGATACTAGAAACTATTGTTCAACACTTTGCTAGCAATAATATCAATTTCTTAAGATTTCCGTTCAAAATTAACACTTCTCTAACTACAAAACATTAGCATTAGGGCACCTCAATTATATCCAGAAATTTGTGCAAAATAATATTAAGTAATGGACGTGGCTGACTTTACTATGTTAATATAGCTCTTACGTAGTTGTTACAAACATGTTCAAAATGTGTTGTATACACATTGCTAGAAAAGTATTTTCTTGTAAAACTTAAGTTGAATATTTCCTTTGTCCGAATACCATTAAAGTTCTCGGATAAAACAGAACCCTTCTTGGCCTTCCCATGCTACACTATCAATTCCATGTCTACAGCAGATCAAGAGATTCAAAAGAAATTTTTTTGTTCGCAGTTCTTATCAATTTGAATGAATTCGTAGTTGTTTCGTCAATTCTATGCAAATCAAACTGGTTTCAAATGCTCCAATAGGCACTTAACACAATTTAAAAAAACTAGAATATGACGCCAATATTTTAGTTTAAAACTTTTATCTGAGAATTTTATCAAGACATATTATTTATCAATGTCAATCATTTTGTCAATTACAACTATTTGTGATGACCAAAATTTGGCCACACATATTGTTGCAAATTTCAAAACAAGGATAGAAACAAATTTGTCTTATACAAACTTATTGTATATTTTGTAAAATATGAGGAGTTTTTTATTTAAGTACGGTGTAAACGTTTTTTTTACGTTTTAAAAAATTATTAAATATAATAAAATAAGATTTTTTTTCCATAGTTTTTCTCATATTTTGCTGCATGATTTCAATTCTTCACCAGGTTACTACGGGATTTAAAATTGACTGTCCAGGTTAAAATGAATAGCACTTGTATTATCGTTTTACATAAATTGTTCTTTAAGATTTATCATTGTTCATTCTAAAAATTGTTTACAAGTTTTTGTTTATTGCATTGTAATATATTATTCAGCTTGGAGAACTCATAAATTTAATAGGGTGGCACATAATAAACAAGGTAAAAAATAATAGACAATACCTGGCAATATTTGTTTGTGCATAAGATCTATTGCGGAAGTTACTTGAGCTGTTCTTAAATTTTAAATGAAATCCAAGTTTGAACGTTGATTAAAATACTAGACCTTCAACTATTGCATGCATTTGTACTTGCCGTTGGAGATTAGATTGCTTTTTTAATATTACTGGGATTGAACAATTAAATTCCTTTTGTCCTATGAGGGCTAGTTTGGTTGTACTATATCGTCACGCTGCAAACAAAGCGCTAGCGAATCTCGACGGTTGTGGATGCGATCCACATTTAGGTCTTGTTTGCTGCACTATTTGTCAGGGCAACAAACGCGTCAATAGACCAGAAAAACGACAAAAAATGACGACTGACTATATTATTAGCAACAATAAAGCAAAAATTATCAATGCCTCTGGAAAGGACGCTCTGACCCACCGAAACATTTTGCCTTGATCGAAACCCCAAATCACTCCCTGGTGTGTAAGGGCTAGGGCTAGGTTTAGGTTTAGTAGTTGGATCAAACATAATCTAAACCTAACGTTTTAGCACATAAATGTTAAAAAACCCTAAAAAAAACGAGTCAAAAAATTATTTGGGGGGGGGGGGTCATAGGTTCACCCGGAGGGGTAACTCCTCTCTAACAACCTTTAGTTTGCTCTCGTAAGCCGAAATTCTACCAGCAAATTGTAATTATTCACAAACTTATTAAAAATCTGTTGGGTTCTCCTCTCTCTTATAGCTATTTGTAGCATTAAAGGCTATGTTAGCACAAAGGTCCATTAACAGACTCGGACAGAATCCTTTTCCGCCATTGAACTCTACACTATGAATTTCATGCCTACCCACTTTGTAGGGATTTGCGAAGAAAAATTTGTTCGTAATTATTTTCAATTATGAATGAATTTGTAGTTGTTTCGTCAAGTCTATGCAAATTAAACTGGTTTCCATGTGCCGCTTTCAACTATTTAAAAAAAATTACTGGCTTACGACGCCACAATTTTTTCATAATAATTTTGTCTGAGGAAAGTCAAGTTGGCAGGTTGGCCGAGTGGTTAGAGCTTCAGTCTCTCTCTACCAACCAGAAGTGATAACGAGATGAGAACTTTTGGAATATTATTGATGCTACAAAGTAATGTTCCACACTTGCCTAAAAGTAATTCAATTGTTTATGATTACCGTTAAAAATTGATACTGTGCTAGCAACAAGAAAACATTTACGTTAGGGCACATCGATTGTATCAAGAACTGTTTACAAACTCATTATGAATACTGGACGATCCTCAACGTAAAATGTTGGCATTGGGCTTAAGTCAATGTTACTACAACCATTTTAAAAATTTGTTGTATAATTCTTGCTAGAAAAGTATTAGCATCATAATAAAATGCAGTTCGTGAGACGACCTCATTTGATAACTATTCTGAAAGTTCTGATAAAAAAAAATTTAATTGGAAAATTTAATTAAAATTCCTTCCTAGGCCCGCTAAAGTTATAAAAGTTTAAAAAAGCTCAAAAACAATTTCCAATTAGTTAATAGTGATTAACAATTAGTAAATATTAACTTACTAACTACTTTTACTAACTACTTATTAACTAACTTTTCAACATTGAGTTTCACATGCAATTGTGGGTTCTTTACACTGAAACTAACTATGAACTTTATTTTAGTAAAAAAAAAAGGTACCTAATTAGTTAATTACGATTAATACTCACTATTTTAGCATAAGGCAGTTGACGGCTAATGGGTCTTGGTCATCAGCTCCCTAAATTGCTGAAAGCAAGCAAAATTATTTCGGAACGATACTGACTTTTGCATTTTTACGTAACGCTGAAAATAACTATAACTCAAAATCAATTCCCAATAAATTAATTGTTACTAACACAAGGCAACTTTTGAGATTCGCGTTTTACTTGGAAACGGGAGCTAATAAGCATGTTAAAACTTCAAATAGCTCTAAAAAAAATTTCACTTAATGTTAAAAGCGTTACCGGAAGCCTACTCCCGTCTTAGGCCGGGTTCCTTTGCTAGTTTTCCTTTAAAACATAAGTTTAAGATTCGCAATGACCGAATACCATTAAATTTCTCCGAGAGAATCCTTCTGCGCTTTTCATGCTGCACTATTAATTTACTATCTACCTAAAACCGAAGAATTCGTAACAAAAATTTTGTTCGCAGTTATTATCAATTTGAATGAATTCGTAGTTGTTTCATCAATTCTACGTAAATCAAACAGGTTTCAATTCTTCGACGAGGCACATTAAATAATTTTATAAAAATTATTGGAGAATGACGCCACGATTTCGGTTTAAAAAATTTAATGAGAAAATGTCTTTAAGAGATGTTATTTTGTCGTTTTTTTTGTTAATTGGCCAAATTCGGTAGGTAGGTGTGAAAAATTGCTATCCGTAATGACCAAAGTTTTGCCAGACATATTGTTGCAAATTTTAAGACAAGTATGAAATCAAATACTACTTTAACAATGCATTTAATTCAACTACAACTACTCCATGAATGCGAAGATGGTCAACCCGATTTGGCCGTTTAATCACCGCTTCACCGGAACTTTTTCTCTAAAATTTATCGGTGTCCATTCTGACAAGGGTTATTAGTAAAAGAGTTGAAATTATTATAAGTTCATAAATGAAACTGTCAGTGCATTGTACTAAATTGGTTCGCTTGGGGCACTACTTGTCAACAAAACAAAATATGTTTGTCTTTAAATGCCCTAGCAGTATTAGCTTTGTGCATAAGCGCTATTGTGACAGTTGCTGTAGTTAACCTTACTTTTTTATTAGGAAAAGAAACGGTATTTTAATTCCCGTATAGCGGGAATTAAACATGTGAGCAACATGTAAACGTGTTGGTCAACATGCAAGAAACGGTAGGGATATTGTAGGACTATAAAACCATTGCATGCAAATGCGTACTTACTCTTGAGTTTTATCTTGCTTTTCAGTATTATTGAGATTAAGAATTAAATTTAGGACAACAAAGTGACAGAAAATGACGACTGGTATTATTTGCACCAATATAGCAAAAATGGTAAAAAAGTCACGGTTGGGCAAATGTAAATTGACACCAATTTACGCATTCAAAAACAAACTTCATGAACTCTAAACTAAGGACCGCAAATTGACATAATGCTAACCCAGTCAAGCGTCTGCTATGGAATGTAGCCCTATTTAGTTCACCTAATGGCATCCACGGCGGACTTAGGGTCATTTACAACATGAGAATGACAATGTTCTGAAATACATTTTTTTTTTTAAATTTGGATAATGATTTATTTCCATTTATTATAACTTATTAATTGAGAATTTTAGAGTAGCATGAAAGCATACAAATTAGAGTTCTTTGATTATAGGCAAAATTGCTAAGTATACGCATAATATATCCCAAACTTAATAATAATGACCACCCAAGGCTCGTAGTCCGAGGGGTTAGGACTCTTGTCCTAACTTAGGTAGGTGCCGAGATCGAATTTTGGCAGCAGCACAAAAAAGTGAGTGGTGTGGTAGTGGTGAGCGGAGGCCTCGAAAGTTGCGGGCGTGGAAGGGGGGCTTGGGCCGGTATGCGAAAAACAGGGTTCGGCATATGCCTGAGCCAATGCCCCTCGGTGGTCAATCCTACGTTCACTGTTCAGCAGAAAGCCTTCAGCCTCACACCTTGAAACCTCCTTGTCAACTCAAAGGCCGAAACCACCCTCCCCTACCCATAAGCAAGCATAAGCAAGTTGATGTGTTATGTGTTCCATGCCTACCCACTTTCTGGAGAGTTGAGGGGAAAATTTTGCGCAACTATTTTCAATTCTGAATGAATCCGTAGTTGTTTCGTCAATTCTAATTAAAATTAGAATGCAAATTAAACTGGTTTGCACGTGGAGCTTTCAACTATTTAAAAAAATTCTTTGCTTATGACGCCACAATTTCGTTTGCCCATTTTAATGTGGGGGATGCTGGAGAAAGTGTTATGTTGGTACCGTACTTTTTTTTTGCTACCGTGCTCCAAATAAAAAAGAGTCGAGTTTTTCCCGCCACGCGGTAACACAAACAATCCTCCACATAACCGGTTCTCACAGTTAGTTAGACAACGGATATGGGCACATTTAAAAATTGTTTCAAAATTATCCCGAGCAATTAATATTATTAATATTAATCGTTAATTAAAACTAAAAGAAAAATTCATAATTAAAATAATAAAACAAATTCTAAAATAAAACGGGTTTACAAATAAATCAAAAAGTTAAATAAAAAGTAATAAATAAATAAATTATAAAAAGCTTTCCGTAATTGATAAAATATAGAAATATGATAAATAAATAAATTATTAATATATTTATTATAACATTATCGTAACATGAATAAAATATTAAATTAACAAAAAAAATACTAAATTGGAAACAAATAAATTTTTGCTCTTTGGAGTATGGAGTGGCCCTTAAAAGGGCCGTTGGTTTACGAATTCGTGGCTCAATTACACATGATGCAAGTGCAGCCTTGAATTATCGCGGGTTGAGCTGGAACTTGAGGAACTGGTTGACCTTGAACTTGAGGAGGACCTGGTTGAGCTGGTCCAACAGGCTGTCTCTTCCTGTGGCGCAACAATTGTTCAAAGTGACGACCTTCCACAACAATCGCCATATCCAGTCGGGAACGAAAGTTCTCGCGAACCCTCTCTAAAACGTCTGGTGTCACAATCACGTTGCAGTAGTTTTTCACCGCAGCAGACATTGTGGCTCTGTTCTTTGGTGACGGTGGGTTCCGCTGAATGTTGGTTCGCATGGTTGGCCAGAGGAAGTAATCACATGAGCTAAAGTCCGGGCTCCTTGCCGGCCAGGCAATGGGTCCTCCCCGTCCTACCCATTGTCCAGGAAACGTTTGATCCAAATATTGCTTGACATTCTTCTCAAAATGAATGGAAGCGCCATCCTGTTGAAACCAAACGTTCCGGAATGGAATGTTGTTTCGCCGACAATATCGGATGAGCTTAGGGAGGAACCACTGCTGAAGCATTTGGAGGTAGACGGCTCCCGTGATACTTGTATTAGCCGGAAAGATGTAGACGAAGACTTTCTCATCAAAGATTGCAGC
>JAQFYP010003005.1:0-11631 GCA_034694865.1 Bilobella braunerae | reverse complement strand
GCGTGCAAAATGTTTTGTTTATTTTCGTTACCAAGCTGTTTCGATTGTCGCGAAATATGTTACTATGAGACAATGTGCAAAGTAATCTAACAGAATCATTGTGGTGATTTTCAGGCGAGAACTGGTTATTAGAGTTGTTTATGTAAAGATAATGCCTTTCTGTAAATTAGCTGGCTAATTTTTTAGATTTAGTTTTGCTAGAGCCACATAACGAAAGTACTTTGTTGATACCCTCTAGTAAGAAAAACTATTGAATAAGACAGGTAAGTTGGATACTTGATTGAAATGCATAGAATAAACACTTCAAATCTTTCTAGACTCAATGGTTGTTGATACTAGAAATAGGGCACCTGCTAACCGTAACTTTTTTGAGCTGGAGATTGCGTTTTCGCTTTCCTCGTTGGAAACGTTACGATCAGCAGGCTACTTGTTATAAGTATTTAAGTACCATTCCATTAGCTTGACGTGTAGAAGCGTTGTCCGGTAAACCTTTTGCTCGATATTAATCGCTGGTAGAAATTGATATCTCCGATAGGCCCTAAATAGTTACTGTTCTAATATTTAATATTTTTCAAAATTTCAAAAAATTTCGGTTAGCAAAATTGGTGTCATGATTTTCAGGCGATAACTGGTTATTAGAGTTGCTTATGTAGAGCTAGAGCCTCTCTGTAAGGTGACTAGCAATTTTTTCAGGTCTCTAGCCTTTCTAGTTTTAGCTTTACTTGCATCACCTTATGAAGCTACTTTCTTTATAATCTTATGTAAGTGAAATTATTCATCATCATCATTATTATACAATAAAACAGCATAGCTGGACACCTAAGACCTAACTGAAGTGCATTACCTGACATGCCTTGCCTATGTTGTATTCTCATGGCGACATTTTGTCATCAGGAATATCTATCACGACATTTCCGCCATTTTGCAGTTTACGAAGGAGTACATTTAAAATGCTTTCCAGCGGTACCACACATGTATTTGCCTATGTTGACCTTTTCATAAGCGACATTCATGGCGACACTTCTGGCTTTTAAGTTTTCGACATTTGTAACAAACAATACTGATGGCTAAAATTATTGAATTGCATGGGATAATTTTTTAATTATTGATGCCAGCAAAAAATTATCGACATTTGTTTAACTATTGAATATTAAACGTGTCCTATTTTATATTAAGTTAATATTGTTGTCGCTCGAGAACTTCAGCCCAGTAGTTCAAACGTTGTACATCTTATCAAGGGAAACAACAGTCATTTAGACACTTTTGGGGGTTACACTGTGTCACCCCCTGTTGACCCCCAAGTTTATCGCTTGACCCAAAATTGACCTTTCTGGGTCAAACTCTACTTTTACATGAAACGAATTGTTATGTATTGTCAAAAACAATTGCCAGCAAAGTCAACGTCGGAACAGCGATTCAGCAGTGCTGCAAATCGGTACTTGAACAGCATTTCCAGTTAAAACTTTATTACTTGCAGCGGCACAAAGCAATATATAACTTTTTCTACCCTTTTGCAACCCTTTAAACTCAACTTATGGTTATTTGTCACTGGCTCAGTTTTTGTGAGTTTGCTGTATTTCTACATAATTTTCCAAATATATGCTATTGTAAACAATCCGGTATACATAATAACGCGTGTCATTTTGGAACAAGGTATAAAATTGTCTACCAAGCTACAATGTGTACCTGGATTCAAATACATGCTAGCAAGCTTACTACTTACTATGCTAATCTTCACAAATTTGTATCGAGGAGAAGTTACTACAAATATGATGCTACCCTTCTCTCAGATTAAAACCAATTCTATGGGAGAAGCGTTTGGAAAAAGATACAAAATTGTATTACCAATGAATTCAAGCGAGCAATTAGGAAACTCCATGAGGACGTACAACGCGTCTAATATGGCAAACAAATGGAGATTCGTTGGTAAAAACCTAAAGTCTTCTAACTCCTTCATCAAAGCAATTGCTTTAAGCGTAAGAAACCATGTACAAGAAATGTATGTAATGAAGGAGTACCCTGGTGTGCTTCAAAGCTTTTTCCCTATAGTATTTAGTCGGAACAAGAGTACTATCTGGTTGGTCAATGTCTTAAATTGTGATGGTTTTTTATATATTGACGACAGCTTGTGGTTTGATTCAGTATTGCTACAAATTTTCGATATAAGCTTGTCAGGGTTTAAAAAAATATACAAAGGAGAAGGTCCTTACTTCGAAAGTAAGAATTTTTGGGTAATGGGTTCCATGGAATTTGATAGAATGAAAATACTTCATATTCAATTTCAGTCTGTTATACATTCAGGAATATTTACAGTATTACGAAGGAGTTGGAACTGAAATTTATTCAAAAAACAATAAAGTAAATAAGTTCAGGACTAATTTAAAATACGCAATAATGTGCGGCCCCTCCATTTTCAAAGTGGACTTCTGATCTGTGCCTTCATAGTTTTTGCAACCTGTTTAGCAGATTGTGCAACGATCGTAATTTTAGAGTGCTTGCAATATGTAATGATGAATTATTATGAAGGCATAGAAATACTTCTAATTGATCTCTGAATGTAATTACCAACCCGAATGTTTTGTAGTGTTCAATGCTTACAAACATGCTTTCAACAAGATGAGAAAGAAATTAAAAGCTTAAAAAAATTTAAATTTAAAAACTTCATGCTTAGCGGTTACTAAGTTATTTTTCCTATAAGGCTGACTAATTGCCTTGAATTAGATCGATGAAATTAATCTATTTGAGCGTTTAGATTTGGAATGTTTTAATTCATCAAGTGACAAATTGAATAAATTGCTTGTTTTACTATTGCCAATGTTTGACAGGAATAAGAAGTTTGGCAGTAAAACTCATAAAAAAACTGTGGAAAGGATTGCTAGTTAATTACGTTGGGATTTTATTAAATCGCCAATCCACCAAGACCCGAATTCTGAATATTCTACACGTTAGCAAAGTTTAATTTTTTTTTTATTTTTTTTGGTTGTGCAAATGTCTTGATCATCGGAAGTCTTTAGTGCGTTTTGCGATTATGTAAAAACACAATATTTCGAGTTATTATGAGAGTTGAGAGAGATTTGTATCTGTTGATTGTCGCATTATTATTTTGCGACAAAAAAAATTGAAGTAGATAATGGTCAAATTGGCAAACTAACTTAATAATTGTCAGTTTTAGAGCAGCATTTTGCCTAGTTCGTTGTGTGTGGGTAACTGTTGAACAAATAATACACGTGCTTGGCTCGGTTTAAATTAACTGGATTCAAGCAAATTTCCAAATCACTTTTTTTGCGAAACAATAAAGCTAATTCACTACATTGCCTCACTACAAAGACTTGGTAGAATCAGATTATGGTGATAAGTTCTACCTGAAGTTATCCCTGCCGTGGTATGTGGTTAATTGGATTGCACAACTGCGCCTGAACAGGAATATTGTACACAACCACAGGGGATGGATCAACCTCGGGAAGTTCTCTGACACAAAATGCGAGAATCACTCTCCCTGACCCATGTCCTAGAGCATTGCAGAGCGAACATAGAGCGAAATGCAATCCTAAAAGTGGTCTAATCAAACGACGCTGGAGAATTCGTCAACAGTTTTGCCAGCAGGCCACAATCAACGGCTCAATACAATACCTTACATGTATTTATGTGTATTTCCATTTCTAAATATAGAAACAATTTATAATAAGGAAATACATACTTTTAACAAACAAATATGCTGGTTGGATGCGGGTGTGCCATTATATTTTTACAGTTTTAAACAATCATAGAAAAGACAAAGGTCGTTGTCTTTTCGAAGAGCGGTAGAACTACAAGGTTAGAGAAACTATACTGGAGAGGAGTTAAAATTAAAGCTGCAAACGAATACACATACCTTGGTGTTACTTTCTCCTCAAATGGGAAGTTCGCAAAACATGCAAAGCAAGCAACCAACAAAGGACATGCTGCTGCAGCTGCATTGAGGTCAATCCTAAAATTCCCTCGCTGCTTCCTCTTGGAAACGATTACAAAGCTACTCCAGTCCATCCTACACTCTACTACGCTCTATAGTGCTGGAATTTGGGGCTCGTCGCACTGCGATGCTTTGGAAAAGGTACAGCAGAGGTACTTGAAGAATGCACTTGGGATTCCCATCTCTTCCCCACGTTACTTTGTCCGATTGGAAACCGGAATACCGCCAATCGAATTTGAGGTAGCCAAGCTGTATTATCAACAATGGTGCAGGCTTCTCCGAAACTCGGAAGCCCTGTCATTGCCCCACGCCGCCTACGATGACTTGAGGAAAGCTTCCTTCAGAGAGGAGGCTAACGAGCAGAACTGGTGTTTGCAAATGAAAAGCTACCTCGCCCAAGTTGACCTAGAGTGTTTGTGGCTCCAAAATTCCTACGACATAGCCGTTCTCAACAAAGGAAACTTCCTAAGGAGACTTTGAAACAAGTTGGGAGCAGCTGACCTCGTCTCTGCAAAGAACTCCCATTCCTTGCCCCACTACTACAAACTAACCGGAAGTCGTTTCTCGGCGAAGCATTAGCTTCAAAGTCCGCTCTCAAAATTCATAGTGACAAGAGTCGCGCAACTTCGACTGTACCACAACAGCCTCCTTAACAGTGAAAAATGGGTAAATGTTGGTTCATTCAAGGAAGAAACATGCAAGTTCTGTGGTTCTCGTTTATCCTTCCACCATGTCCTGATGGAATGCCCTTACTAGCGATTGAGAAAGAAAAAATCTTACAACCGGCCTATCACTCCCTCCTACAACAACTGCTTTCGACCAATTAATTAACTCCCTTACAGCAACCTGCCTTGATCACGACACATACAAGAAGTATCACATCTTCATATCCAATGCCGTGAGCCGATATTCCAGTCAATAACTCCTCGAAGCAGGATGCGCTATTAAGAACTTGGTGGATTAGTTTATTATCCTTCCCATTACCACCATCATTCTACTGAATAATCTTAAATTATGTGACCTTATTGCTTATTATTTTAACCATTTAAATTTTAATAGTACTTAAATGGACTTATGCTATGTTTAGCTATTAATGTAATTGTAAACCTTCATACTCTCGTATTCTTCTACCAATAATGTTAACATGTTGATCTGGGTTGGCCATATATCAATAAAAATGATTGACTTGACAGTTTTAAACAATTTTAGTCTTATTTCTAAGTATACAAGTATTATGCAGTGCTTAGCGCGAGCAACTGGAAAACCTAACAGAGTTTCCAGTTCTTCGCGTTGAGCTTTGTATGAACTTTATTTTATATTTTAAATTACTTTAGTGTATAGTTTAGTAGAAGACCTAAATAAAAGAATTGTAGCTCTTAAGTATCCACGATATATACAGATTAGTGTCAAACAAACTCAAGTAATCAAACCTGTAACCTAATTGTCCTTGTTGACTAGGGTATTGCCAATTGTCAAATAAATCAAATCAAATCAATAAAGCTAAATCAAGGATTTATTATCTTATACAGTAAAGCGTTTTTTTTATGATTGCCTTCAATACGAAAGTGTACCGATCTGGAACCTGTACATGCTTATATGCTCAAACGGAGATAATTAATTGCTCCTGAAGTAAGGCTTATGCAATGTTACTCATGTAATATATCCTTTATGTTCAATTTCGTCTAATTATAGCCTTCAATTGAGCATTAGTCTACATTTAAGTTCTCGTGATACATGCAACGAACCGGACTTATTGTCAGCCTTATATACGTTTCAAGTTCATTTCTCTCAGAAATATCACTTCAAAATGGAGAATATATTATGGGTAATTGCGCTTACACTAGTTTACCGGAGCCCAGTACAAGGGAGCATACAACTAAGCCACGGTGAAAAATGCGGAGGCACTGAATCGGCGCAATGCAACATTTCGCAGTGGCTAATTTGCTCAAAAACAAATATTTGCAAATGCAACGGCGTTAGAGTATACTCCAAGGAAACCGGTAAATGCACAGGCAAACTTGGTGACCGCTGCTACCGTCGTGGGGGCGATGGATATACCGACGACGAGTGTCCTCCACACGCGTCATGCGCCAAAGATAGCGTATTCAAGGGCCTGCGCATTCCGGATCAGTTTATCCAAAAATCCCAATAGTTTCTGTATGTGTGATTTGGGCTTTATATCACTCGACAACAAAACCTGTACTTCTGCTCTTATCCACGAAGAAAAGTGCGGGAGTGAAAAGGCAAAGAAAAAATGTGACCCTACCGCCAACCTAGTATGCTCTCCAAAAACAAAAACTTGCGTCTGCGCAGGCACTGACGTCTACGACGAAAACCTTAAATCGTGTGCAAAGCCACTGGGAACAAAGTGTGTTACTTCGAGAGAGCAGTGCGTGCATAATGCCCTCTGCACAAAATTCGTTAAAGAAAATTTCAACCTAGGAGCATCCATCCACAGGGCACATCTTTGGAATTGGCGAGGTAAAGTTTTAAATTTAAATGAAGACACGTGTCAATGCGTACTGGGCTATGTTCCCAGCTCTGACGGAAGATGCCACAGTTTGTACAACTTGCCCTGCTCAGAAAGTGAACCTTGTGATACGATGCGATTTATACGCTGCATAAACGGCGTTTGCCGATGCGCCCAAGGCGCCCATACCCAATACGGCCTCGGCCTGGAATACTAAGCTCAAGAGTTGTGTAGCTAAGGAAGGTGACAAATGTGGCTACTTCAATTTGTCTGATGAAAACTCGTATCATCAAATAATGCCTCGTCGGGGACCAAATTTTCCTCGTTCCATTGATGAGCCGTTGTACATACATTGTGAGCAAGGGCTGAAATGCATATTTGAGTTTGAAGTGCTTGCAAGTTTATGTGTAAAGGTGGAATGAATGAATATCAAAGGTTGAAAGTCTGGATAAACTGGATAAGCTCCTGGAACTTGGAGCTCAAGCTAAATTTTAATGTTTAGTTATTATTATATTATTTTAATAACATATTACTACTATAATAAAGGGCAGTGAGCATTTTTTTCATTAAATAGTAGCATAATTTTGCATAGCCGTAACTTCTTAACTAAGAGAGTGAGATATGATTTCGCGTTTGTTTTTATCGCGATAAAATGCTATAGCGGTTGTATTAGAAAAGTTTTTTTTTACACAACAACCCGACTCAAACAGGAAAACGCTTGCGCATGAGCTTTTATTTATCGGTCGGCAAATTAGTAGATCCGCCGACCTACAGATCTGTAGGCATCTGCCTACAGATTACCGACTTGTAATCTGTAGACAGATTACAAGCCGTCTAACGTCCACAAAATTCGTGTACTCTAGCTCTAACTCTGAGGAAGTCTCATCAGAGTCAGAGGACAAATCAAGCTCTGGAACGGAGGATGTCGAAAGTAAACGTCGAACAAGACATTCTGGACTATCCTCGAAACGAGAAACCGGAAAAGCGACCAGGAGAACCGACGCACAGCGGTTAGTCGACCAAAAACGCGATTTTGTGCAGTTTCGGACTTTGCTATCGTCCAGAACCAAGAAGTTAAATCGACTTACAAGACCGCCGCCGAAAAGCAGCCGAACCGTTGGTCGACGTTGACCCCTGATTCAGATGACCGGAGCCGTAAGCCGTTGCTGTTACCCCCATGTCCTCTACCCGAAGACGCTGCCGCTGCCGCCATGGAGAGCAGTGAACCTGAGAGGCCAGGTTCAATTTTTGGAGGAGGCCTTGTCACGCCCAAGAAGTTATCGACCCCTTGGACGCGACATCAGTAGGTTACGTAGTTAGTTGTTACATCTTTGCAGACATGTGTCCGGTTATTTTAGTTCTTATCAGTAGCACAAATTTTGCGACCTTTGTTAGTCCGTAGAGTTTATGTTATGGGTTTATGTTATGGGTTTATGTTTAAGGGTGACGCAAAGTTGCTCGTGGCTCAGTCGGCCTTTGGTCAGTCGACCTTTCCCTCACTGTCATTCCGTCCCTAGTTTATTCGACCTTTGTCATTGACCTTTGTTCACTTGCGTTATACGTCGTGCAAATAAAAGATTATTTGTCCTCTTGATCGATTGGTCGCTCTACCGTTGAGCTACACCGTCCCCTCATTGCCCTTGAGTCCCCCAGTCGTTACGTCACCAGTAGCCCGTGACAATATGGTAACAATTGCCTTTGGATAGTATTATTGAAGTGTACCAAAAATATCTGTAATACTTGTAACTTCAGGAGTCTCAAGTGTATATAAGTCCCAAATTTAAAGCCCTTAAATACATCTAAAATTCAAGTAAACTTTTACCTTTTTGCAATATGGAAAAAGAAGGAATGACAACTTTGATCTATGAATATCCATTTCAGTCAGTTTGCATTCCATTGCAATCAGGAAATATCTTGGGTAATTCTACGTCGTTGATTACATATTGCAACCGACTACATGACACAAAACATCCTGTAAGCTGTACGCTTTGTTGTACTATCTATGAATTTTGTACTACACGCTCGACTGTTGCTGTGTGGCATTGGTGCTTGGTCAACTGTTGTCGGATCCGAACAGTAGATTGTGAAAAGTTCTTCAGGTCACAGTACACTTCGCTTCAAGAGTTGGTGCTCTGTTGCGTCAATACTACAGCATTATCTATGAGGAAAAATTAAATCCTACTTGCTCTTGCTGCTCCAACTGTGCCGAAAAATTAAGTTTAGTTATTATTAGAAAAGCTATCATTTCATATCCCACAAATATGCTTATAAAACGTTTGGTACTCTAGTCGTAGCACTTGTTTGGCTTGTTTTTTTTAGGATTTAATCAATGTTCTATATTCTATGAAAACTATTCTATATTTGTCATCACAGTTTCAAGTTTGAGCAAATTTCTGGAAGAAAGACATCTAAAAGGATACTTCCGAATTATTCATTTTGTGGCTCTGGCATCATAATATTACGCAATCGGGCCAATTTTGAACAAATTTGGACTCAGAAAGTCCACAATACTAGAGGTCACGATTGTTGCCGAACAGAATCTACCGTTTGATAGCATTTAAAACCGTCTATTTTCTCATAGGGCGACATTTGACAATGAGTGGCACTTACATTTATGCCCGTATAGGATTCGCCCTAATTCTCCACTGCAGCTTCGTCAAATTCTGGTTGTCGCTTCATGGGGAAGCACAAGATGAGCGTTAAACTTAAATTAAATGTCAAACATATCATATCATACACAAAAGGTTACAAAAGGTACCGTCACGATGCACAAAAAAGTAGACAACCTTTACATGTAAGGTAGTTATTTGTAGTGTGACTTTGTGAAATAGTAAGCGAAGCATTTCCGAGTGTTGCTAATTTTCGCTCCAAATTTTCCCCTTTCAAAGCATCAACCCGCATGCTAGGGACGCGACTGGAGGGAATTAGGTACACAACCAGAGCGCAGTAGGGGCGTAATAGGGGCGCAGCAGGGGCGTACTAGAGGCACGGAAAAGAGGTAGTACGGGCCCGGTAAGAGCGGAGTAGTTACGCGGTAAAGGCGTGGAAGACGCGTAGTAGGGGCGCAGTAGGAGCTTGGAAAATGCGTAGAAGAGGTACACTAGAAGCGCTTTTGTGGCGTAGTAAGGGCACTGTAGGGGCGTGGAATCAGCGTGGTAAAAGTGTAGTAGGAGGGAGGCAGTTGTGGCGCAGTATGGGCGTAGTTGGGGTGTGGTAATGGCGCAGTTGTGGCGCGGAAAGCATGCAGTTGGGGCGTAGTGTTGGTGTAATAGTGACGCTCGTTCAAATGCTGAGTGAGGTAAAAGGGTGCATCTAAGGTGCTCCACCAACCCGAGCACGCGTGTTAGTGAATGGAATCGGGCACAGGGGCGCAATCTAGCAAGATTTTGGGCGCAAGTAACTAGTAACAAAAAGCATTTCTTTAAACAAGGTGTCTCATTTTTGTGAAATATGCTGTTATTTTTGCAATTTTCTTATATCAGAACAAGTATTTCACAATTATCAGGTACTGATTGACAAGTTCTGTGCAATATCTTATCTGTGATCCCATCCTTATTCCATCATGTGGCTCCCGAAGAAGGGCATTTAACTATTTTCATATCGAAGTTTTAAATTCTTGCAAAATATATATATATTAGGGTGGACGCAGCCTATCCACTTAATATCGGTCTTAAGAAGGGTTTGTTTTGCTAGTAACTAATATACTAGGGCAAATTACGATAAATCGTCACCTAACTAAATATTGTAGCATTTGACCTTTGATCCTTGTAAAACTCGAAGTAAAATTTGCTGAAAAATAAGCACTAAATTGCACGATTGCATGCATACCCCATGTTTTCACACAATAGCTCCTGGGATAATTTAGGCATCGCTAGAAATAATTGTTAGCTATAATAGTGTCTTTTGCCATGAAGACCAAGTTTGAGACAATCAATTTTATACTATAAATTCTCAATTCTTAAACGTAATTTTCAATCCCGCAAATTAGGTTTAAATATTGTTATTATAACTACTTTTTGCTATTCCCCAATCACAATGTACCCCGCTTATAGTGAATCTGAAGGGTCCGATATAATTTGTTCCGTGTTTTCGGGGTTCACTGTAGCCGGTGTTTATTTACACTGAAATACCCATATAAATGTCCTATTCCTCCAAAATACGAGTTCATTATAACAGCGTTTTTTACATATCCGATGTCACTATACCTGGGGGGCACTGTAGTATTTTCGATCAGTCTATTTTTGACATGATGTGAATGTTAACATTGTTAGAGCTACGCAGATAACTTTTTTTTAGTATATTTGTTATATTTACGCTGTTTTGAATTGTACAGTATTTCCTTATTTGTGTATTGTTTTTAATTTCAACCTTTTTTGTGCGGACCTTTTTGTTGTGGACCTCTTTTCTGTTGAACATTTTTGCCGTGGACCTCTTTTATGGTGGCTTTTTTCTGTGGACATTTTTATGTTGATTAGATCGGTTTTCTTATGGTGCATGATACTGGCTAGTGACGAAAGGGTTGTTGGTGTTGTGTTCTTTATGATCCAACATGCTAACGTGCCCGTTCTACGACGGGAGTACCCTGAAAACTTAATTTTCAACAGATAAATTTTTAATAAATGTTAATTACAATTAACTAGTTGGAGAAGCGTTTTTGAGTTTTTTAAATGGCATGGTTAAGTTCAGCGTACATAAGAATCCCCAATTCCAAGTGAGACTCTAATTTCAAAACTAATTTTTAATTGAGAGTCATTTAGTGATTTAGTCATTAACTAAATGGGAGTCATGTTTGAGCTATTAATTGTCATAGTTTAATTAAATTTTAATTTTTTAATAAATTAATTTTGCCATATTATTATTTTTTGGTCAGAATAGTCAGAATATTTAGTAAATTAAGGACACCCCTAAACACGACGATTCCCATCCCCTCCCTCCCTCGCCTCCCCCTTGCGCTTGCCTTTTTTCTGGCGCATGCGCTGTGGCGCCTGACACACAACTCATTCGACCAAACTGGCTTTTATTACATTAATTGTAAGTGTTTAGGCCTACTGAAATATGACCGTGTGAATACACAATATGTTAATTGTGGATACTCGTGTGAATACACAATATGATAATTGTGAATACTCGTGTGGATACACAATATGTTAATTGTGGATACTCGTGTGAATACACAATATGTTAATTGTGGATACTCGTGTGAATACACAAT
>JAQFYP010003004.1:0-11632 GCA_034694865.1 Bilobella braunerae | reverse complement strand
ACAACCTCTACAACCGCAACATCTACAAGGCCTCCACTCACCACTACACACACCAAACACTTTTTTCTGTGCTCGCTTCGCTCTTGCGGGGAATCGAACCCCGCACACCCAAGCTAGGACAAGTGTCCTAACCCCCTGGACTACAGGCCGTCGGCTATTATTGCAATTTTGAATTCTATTCCAAGTCCAGGAAGACACAAGCACATATACCTATTCAGTACTAATAAATATAGAACAGTCGTAAACGGCAAGTGGATTATTTCTGGTTGTACCACAGTTATTAGTAGCGGAAGCGAAGCAAAAGCTACTTATGTTTTGTGAAGTCTGTCCGTCCGTCCGTCTGTCCATCTCTCCGAATAAGTACCGCGTTTATCTCAGGAACTACACAACGTAACTCAAATCTGTTTTGGATATGTGCTCCTTCAGAACCGGCCCAGCTCAAGTTTGGTTTTGTTTGAACGGAAGTGACCCCTTGGGGGTCGAAGGTCAAGGTCAAACAAATCATTCTATGACAACATGAAAAATGACCTCAACAAAAGTTGGTCGTCTTATAAAGGGGAACAGCAATCGTATAGGACAATTTTCTCTGTGTTCCCCCCATTACCCTTTGACCTAAAATAACCTTTCAAGGTTAAACTCTACTTTTGCATGAAACGAAAAGTTACGATTGTCCCGATGACCTTAGATCCCGTTTTGACCCGGAAATGACCCCTTGACCTCAAAATGGGCTTTCGAAGTCAAACTACTTTAGAATTAAACGAAAAGTTGTTGTTTTAAATGACCCAAGAGCCATTCTTGACTCGGAAATGACCCTTTGACCTCAAAATGACCTTTTAAGGTCAAACTATACTTTTGCATGACACAAAAGTTTATGATGATTACAATATGGCCCTAGAAACTCCGGAAATTGGCCCTTGACCTCCAAAAACCCGGACTTCTGTTTTCTAGTAATTATGATTTTTTAATATTTTTCTAACACTACATTTTCTATTTCCGCAACTGGTTGACCGTCTTGCCACGGTTTATTATCTTATTTTTATGACCGTATTTTTATGTGCGTCGGTTCATTCTTGTGTAGCAATTGGACTTTGAAATAGCAATTTAAACTACAATTGCATTCTAAACTAAATTCAGAAGAAAGAGTGTTGCGCCTTTTAAAGTTAAATATTAGGAATGGACAAACAAGCCTTTTCTAGAACAGGAGGTTCCGGGAATTGATACTGAAAACTTTCTGCCCTACGACAGGCTTGATAAATAAAATAAATAAATAAGCAGCAATTGATACTCTTTAATAAAAAGAATTAGGTGCAAAAGAGGTGAGAAAGTAGAAGCAAGCAAAAAGTTTCAGCTAAGATGCCACTACAACTTGACAATGAATCCGAATTAAGAGAAGCTCAAGCAGCGCTGCTATGATGTTTTCAAAACGCAAGGAGAGCAGAAACATTAAACTGAAATTTGCACATGACAAGATCGTACTTTCATCACCGCAAACTGAACTCAATTGATAAGTTATAGTAGAGATTGAACAATTTTGCTTATTGCAGGTTTCTTCTCAATCATGTGAACTATTCCACCATCCACTTCAGCGCTGGAGGCGAAGGAAGCTCTTCTGAACTCGCTTCTCATCTTAAAAGTAAAATACAAAATGTTTAATAAAAAATTGTAAGAGATGAAAAGCAATAACCAAAATCGTGAAAACTTTTTTTTACCAATTCTATCGGACAATTTCAGATAATGAAATCCAGTACGCTCCGGTCCGCGTTGCAGTCGGCCCAAGAGAACATCGTACCGTGTTTATCAACTGGATAGGTATGCTTAATTTCAACTTTTGCAAAGCAAAAATAGTGTTTTAGCACTTTTTCATAATGTTGTTACGTTTTGCTTAAGTCGACTTTTGAAATTATAGGAAATGGTGTGGGGATAATTGGAAACGGAAAGAAGACAAGTCTCCTAGGCGATGCAATGGAATTCTTGCAACCGTACCACGCTGATATTACGGTCTTGAACAAAAATAATTTCAACGACGAAATGGTGCTCGAATATTCCAACCCTCTTGCCGGCTCACACGTCATCGACTGAAGTGCATTCTAAATTTTTCCTTTCAAAGTTTTTTGGTTCCAACCTGCATCTGAACATTAGAAATTTTAAAATTCGGCAATACACGTTTTTGGCAGATTGAATTGAAAGAAAAGGCAGAAAAATTGCAAACGCTTTTTGTCAAGTATGAAAATGCAGCTCATAAATAACATAGATAATACAATATTGGACGTTTTAGAAGTCCAGTCGCAGCTGTAGTTTACAGTAATCATTCTAGTAATCATTATACATATGCGCTACTTTTGTAGCCGTACATTTTTTTGTAAGAGAGTGAGATTATCCAAGTTTTTTTAGTCGGAGTTGAAGAAAATGCTTAACCGTTAGTTAGGTTTATGTGCATTTTTGTCGTTAATGTTACGAGTCAAGAGTTTTTACAAAATTTGCGTTCGCACAGATCAGACTACTATATTACTACCCATTCCATTTTTCAATTTCAAGTTAGTCATCAAATTAGTTAGATGGGCATTAATTTGGTCAAGTCTATTCATCCTAATACCTTAAGAGATCTACTTGTTTGTAGATAAACTTATTGCCAAAAACAAAATGCATAAGCATAGTAATACCTATTGTGAAATTTAGTTTGATGTTTTAGCCTGTCTAAACAGTACTACAATAATGTATGTAGTACTTTACCCCATAATTACCCCCTTTTCCGCAAAGCGTCACTCACTCCTCAAAATAATTTATCATTATGAGCGATAAACTTGGTGGAAATACTATGTGACAGGGCAACTGCCACGCTCATCGCAAATGAACTATTTGGTTTAGAGTCGGAAACTCAACTAACGAGGCCCAAGAGGACAAAACCATTAAGGCAAGATTAGTTAAGCAAACAAATTTTGATTTCCGCAAACAATAATATCAAATGAAAATGCAATTCGTTTCTAACCTCAAACAAAAACAAAAAATGAAAAAGTATATTTGCATCATGACTGTTCGATTCAATTTTGGTGTATTTGGGTAATATCTAGTATAACCGTTCTTAATTTTAGAGCTGTAGAGCTTTAATTAAAATTTGCGTAATGTAAAGTATATAAGAATTTTTTTTGGTTACCATACTATATTGTATAGTTCAAAATCAGTAGTGCCTTCTAAACCACGTCTTGTAAAACTAATAATTATAACATCCCCGTCCAACCCTCGAAGGCCGAGTGGTTAGAGCCTTGAGCTCAAGCCATGGACGCGGACACAAGTTCGAGTCCCGGTGTCGCCAATATGGAAGTGGATTTTTCCGAAAGGTTTTCCAACTTTCCTTGCCCAAATGGGGTTTTAGAGGTGAGGTGGGGCTGTAGGGGGGCGTGTGTGACGTGGGGTTGCAGTTGCGGAGGCTGGAGTGGGATTGGTATGCGTAAGACGGTTGTTTCCATCTCTTGCCAAAGGCGGAGTAGTAGTAGGGCCCTAGCCCGTTCGAACTTACGCTTTTCATCGCCCCTGAAAACACTACTGCACAACAAACGGATACAAAAGAAGGCCTTACTTAGACTAATGAGACCCACAGAAACACAAACATCTGATGCAATGCTTTTCCCAAAAAAGAAAAAAACGCTATAACGTGTAAATGCTACACATTTCACGCGTTGCAAACTATATTACTTTTCCCCATCATTCAGTAAATAGTTTTTTATTATATTTGAAGCAGTAATAATTTCATAATGGCCTAATGGCAGCAAACAGGGAACTTGTTTTAGCAACATGTTTGCTATATGAAGATATTTACAAAATTATCAAATTAGCCGTATATCACGAGGTGAGCAATATCCAGGAAAAATTTGACCCATTCGGCTTAGCTGAAACGAGTATATTTAATGATGTAAAAGCATTACATTAGATTAGATTAGGGTTTGCATTACCGAAAATAATTTCCTATTACCGGTAACGGTAAATTACCGGGAATTCGACATCCTCATTACCGGTAATCGGTAATAAATTTTAGATTTATTTACTATACTGTACATTCTATGGGAGCTGGTTTTGGCTATGAATTGGTATTTTGGTTTTGGAATGCAAATGCAGTTAGATTTTTATATTGCAATTTCTAAACAGGGAATGACGGAAGCAAAAAATAAAACATTTACTATGAAAAATTGTACCGTTTCTTTTTACGACTATATTTTGTGGGAGTGCGCATCAAATTACAGAATTCCGTAGATTTCAAAGTAGTGGTCCATTCCCAATTATTACCGTATTACCCTACTAGTACCCAACTCATTGTAGCCAAAGATTAAAATAGTGACCCATTCCTAATAGTACCTCATGTGGTACAAATGGAGATTCTGCTTATACCCAAAAGCTAGATTAGAAATGTGAGAAAATTTGGTAATTCAACTCATAGTTTGTAGTTATAATTAGAGGGCATAGTAAACTGTAATCAACAAAATTTTTACGTAAAATTTTTTTGACGCGACGCTGACGTTTTTTTTTACCAAACGGAATTTTAGTTGCGTTTTAATAAAAAAAGACTCAAAAGTTGATTATTTAAAAAGTTCGATTTTGGTATTCACCAGAAGTGACAACATTACAAATTGTAGCCCAGTGTTAAATTATGCCGAGTCCTCTGAACTTCCGAAACGAATAGTGCTAGAGCGGCACTAGGGAAATCCACGGTATGAGGCTTCATCATCGATTGGTTTCTTTGTTGCAGGAATCCAAATAAAAATACCTGCAACCGCATGTGGCACCTTGGCGGCAGATTTTAATTCAAATTAATCACATATTTCTTATTACTATGGCGCGGCGTTGCTTATGGGCGTATTTGATAATGCAGCAATATTTTCCAAATTTAGTATCGAGAGTATTTTGTTTGTTTTGTTTACTAAAAATGGTAACAATTTACCGATTATTACCGGTAATGATTTCTAATTTTAACGGTAACGGTAATGATAATTACCGGTTGTTATCGGTAATTTTCGATAACAATTACCGGTAATGCGAACCCTAGATTAGATTCATTAGATTCACATGATATTGTTGTCAATTAGTGTTCTGCTGTGTTCCTTTCTAAATTTACAAAATTAACATTCTTATTCCAAGGAAGTCATTATCAAGATATTTTTACGCTTTTCACCTTATCATCAAATGAGTATCAAACCTTGAGTTGCTGGCTGGAGTAATGATGATATTATTTTCACAAAATCAATATTTGCTGAAAACATTATGAATTCAAAAATGGTAATTATTGGTTTGTTTCTTAAATAAATAAGATTTAAAATGCAAGTATAAGCCTAATTAATGCTCGAATGATGAAATTTTTTAGAAGTGTGAGGAACGAGTTTCTCGATACGTAGTAACAGTTTCCAAGTTTCCATCGAATGGGTTGACATGACTTGAGAAACTTTGAGTCGAGAACTTGGCGATGTGCTTTCGGGAAATTTTGTGACTGTATTTTTACAAGAGAGAAGAACATTATTATAAGAAAGAAGAATATGACCGTTGCTAGAGTTAGAATTGAAAGAAGAGTAATTATGTAGTAATCAAATGATCGGCCGAAATTGATAAGCGAAAATGGAACAACAATTAGGATAAACATGGCAACTATTTGCGAAACAGGAGAAATGATAAACACAATATCTTGTACTTCTGCATGAAGTATTTGCAGAGAGCGATAGAAAATTTGAATATCCCATTGACCCACCACCGCTTTGCGACCCTTTGCGCCGGCAGCCCTGCGTCACAGATTAGTCAACTTAATAGAATATGAGTGATGGCGAAACTTTTTTTTGGTAATGCTAGAGTACTAAAAGTTCTTACTCAGCTGTCTGCATACACTTTTTATTGATCGAGACCCTAATCGTATGATTGTGTTTTTGATTACCAGTTATTTCTGCATTTGAGCCACGTTGTAACTAACTTCTGCGAAATTATGCCAATTGCCACTATATAGAGGATGTGAACAACCAATAGGCAAGCGGCATACACAAATAACACTCCAAAACCATATATCAAAATGGGGCCGAGGAACCAATATACTAAACTCACAATTGCCCAGCCGTTTAGGTACATGTAGTTATATGCTGGAAATACAACAAATGGTGTGATGGTGACAATGCTCATAAAAAGTTTGAATAACCTCTCCATTCCGTCATCAGTTACACGGGTAACCTTGAGGCGATGTTCTATAAACAAACTACGTTTTATTAATAATTCAAGCGATGAGAATTGCACCTACAATATAATATAATTTAATAAAAAAAAAACAACAAATGTTATACTTTCTCTTAACATTTTCGCTAATTTGTTAGAACTTTTGTACCATATAACATAGATCCAGATATATTGACAATGCAGACGGTAGCACTATAGGCACCTCCAACCCCTGCAATTTTACTGTTTTATGTGAACACTATCAAAGAAGCCCGTCCTAAGACAGGAGTACTAATTAATGATTTAAATAGCTAATAGGAATATTTTGAGGTTATGGAGCCATTTTAGGGGTCAAGATTGTGGTTATTTAAATCGTCGTAACTTTTCGTTTCATGAAAAAGTAGGGTTTGACCTTGAAAGAAACTTTGAGGTCAAATGGTCCTTTCTGGGTCAAGGGGGCCTCTGGGGCATTTAAATCATCACAACTTTTCGTTTCATGCAAAAGTAGTGTTTGACCTTGAAAAAGTCACTTTGATGTCAAGGCTCATTTCCGGGTCAAAGGAGGCACTTGGATCATTTAAACCATCATAACTTTTTGTTTCATGCAAAAGTAGGGTTTGACCTTGAAAGGTCATTTAGAGGTCAAGGGGTCATTTCAGGGGTAAGGAAGGCTCTGTGGTCATTTAAATCCTTACAACTTTTTTGTTTCATATAAAAGTAGGGTTTGACCTTGAAAAATGATTTTGAGGTCAAGGGGTCATTTCCGGGTCAAGAGGGGCTCTGGGGTCATTAAAATCATCACAACTTTTCGTTTCATGCAAAAGTAGGGTTTGACAATGAAAGGTCATTTTGATGTCAAGGGGTCAGTTTGGGTGTCATTAGGGGCCACAGGCAAAAGTGCCCTATACAAATGTGGATAAGAGGTACAACTTTTGTAGGGGCCATTTTCCATGTTGTCATAGAATGATATTGACCTTGACATTTGCCTGACCACTCACCACCACCAACCAACCAACGACCAACTGCGTTTATATATATTAATAACTAGCAAAGATGCCAGTCCTAAGACGGGAGTATTAATTAATTATTTCAATAAAAGTAATTAGAATATGGTTTAGAGCCTATTGGAGTTCATAGTTAGCTTCAGCGTACGTAAAAACTTCGATTTACATATTGAACTCAATTTCCAAAAGGTTATTATTGTTAACTGATAATCATAATTAACTATTTAGGAATCGACTTTTTAGCAATTTCAAGATCATAGTTAGAATCATCATACGTAAAAACCTCAATTTACATGTTACATGTGAAACTCAACTTTCAAAAGTTAATTATATTATTAATTGTTAATAATAGTTAACTAATTGAAATCACAATTATGGAACCTACTGAATTGTTAGAACAAAGTTCTTCAGCCAATTCAAAAAGTTAATTGTGAAGAAAAGTAAAAAAAAAAGTTGAAGTTGGTGGGATTCGAACCTGCGACGCAGATGTTAGAGTTTATGGCAAGTTTACGGCTTCTCACCATTAGGCCAAGGGCTAGGTGTTGTAAATCAATAGAAAAAAATTGGATTTGTCTTTGCCGTGCGCCTCACGACCGCCAACTCTGTATTATATATAATAATGGGGTGTAGAGCTTCACGGCTCCGGCTCCAAATCAGGCTCCACCCGAACGTGGAGAGGCTCCACTTTGGATCGGCTACGGGTTAAGGCGGAGCCAAAATTTTGCTCCAATCCGCCTCCGGCTCTAACGCCATTGAAGCCGGAGCTTATTTTGCTGAGTAAATTGGTTGAGAAAGTGAAATAATTGAGCAAAAAAATACATTCATAAGGTATTTCTTTGTAAGTTCGAAATCTTTATGCAAACTTACATTTTGCAAGACAAAATTTACGTGTTTGTGAGAAGTGTAATACAAAAAAAAATCACACACCCAAGTTCATTTTGCTTACATGGCTTTATGAAGCGGACCATGTTGTATTAATTGAAACGAAATTGCTTTCAAATTTTAAATTCCGTTAATCTGTCATGAATTAGCAAAGTTGTTTGTATCAATTTTTAAGTAAATAAGTCACGTTCAAATTCACAATAGAAAACCATATGTTAAATCTGGCTCCGGGGGTCGCTGGAGCTGATCCAGTAGGATCCGGCTCCGCCTATTTTTGGAGCCGAGAGACGGATTCTTGAAGCTCTGGGGTGTGGTTAAGCCAGCGCCTCGTTATAGCCCCTCACTACTGTGTTAATGTATAGTGTATAGGTATAGTCAACAGATTTTCTAAATAAAAAAAAAGGTGAGGCGGTGACGCGCTGACTAGACACATCGGTAGAAACTGGCCAATACCTCACTGCCTCAATTTACAAAAAAAAACCAGGCGCTGTTTTGACGATTTTTACATGTGAAATTGGACGCGAGAAGAGGCGCTGGCTTGACACAGCCCTGACATTGATTATTTGGGTTAAACCAATTGGGGATACTTACCAAATATTTCGTCTGATTCAATGAGTCGGTTGATAAGAGCAATGCATTCTGGCAATTGTGTTAAGTAGAGGTGCTGCATTGGAACTACCAGGCAACTAAATATGGTGATCGCAATCATGAGAATAACTTCATGAGTCGGAACAGGGTAGAGTGCCGCAAGAACAGCCGAAATTGCCATCAACACAACCTGTGAAACCATTACAATTAGCGTGACAATGCGCCAATAGGCTATGCCAAAGAAACACTGTTGCTTGCACTCTGATATGCGTCTATTATTAATATCAAAATGAACTGGTGATATGTATACGGTTTCAGCAACCCGATTTGCACCAGCAAATAGCAAAAACGTTTTCATAGAAATCATGTTGTCAAGTTTTCAAAACCTTTCAATAAATCAATTAACCGTCCATATTACAGGAAGGTGAAAGGTAAAGTTGGAAAAGTGAACAACTGAATCAAAAACGTTTATGAAGAGTATTGTTTTAATGCAATGCCTCCTGTCTTTTGTCTTCAAATATTTTTGGCGCTGTAATTTTCTTCAGTTAAATTATAAGCTTTCAAAATTGACGGTTTGTATGTCAAAACAATTGGGTCATATTTAAGCAAATGGATAGAAACTACAACGCAAAGGCAACAATGTCCTTGTGTTGTGTCTGCAGTTTAGTCAATGTTCAATTTTTTTTTTTACATAGTTTATGAGTTTTTTGGTGTGCATGATCCACTTCAGTAAAACAATAGAGGTCGATTTTCTATTAAACTTACTCTAAAGATTCATACCAGATTTTAAATTTTTTTTAAAAAGATTTTTGTTCATAAATTTTAGTTCACATTCTTACGTTTCAGTGTTGAAAACCAGTTTTACAAGAACAAAAAAATGATAAAAAGGTTTAAAGACCCCTGCTACTCCCTTTGATCGGAAATGACCTCTTGACCTCGAAGTAATCCTTGATTATGCGTACTACGCCACTGCTCTACCCAGTGTACCCATCTAGAACATTTGCACTTTCGTCCATCATCATACCACTAAACAAAGATTAAATTAAGGCGCAAGCCCAAAATTTCAAGCACAATGTATAGTGTAAAATGTTTCAAGGTACAAAAGTTGAATAAATGAGCGAAGAATTTCGAAAGTTGGTTATGATTCCCAATAATTGTTTAAAGTAGATGAAAGTCAGGTGTAGACTGATTAGAGTCAGTAGGAATGGCAATCCGATCCGTCGGATTCGCTCGGATTTTTCTCGGATCGGATCGACTCATTTTTTAATCCGACGGATCGGATTGTGGATTGGATTATAGGGCAATCCGAAACGGATTAACCGGAACATTGGCTCGGATTACCGGTCGGATTTTTGATTTTTTTTTTGTAAATATGTTTCGGCGCGAATTCAAAGAAAACTAAACATTTTTGTTTGTAATGTGACTGAACCACTTTGACTTTTGCTTTAACTGTTGATTTTTGTTGAAAATTATAATAAGTAATCATGGAAGTTGCTCGAACTTTAAGCCAGTTTTGTCCGTTTCGTCAAGCTTACTTAAATGCAAATCGAAAGGAGGCAAAAGTTGAACTTAGGATCATTTCAGTTACACAAAAATGTAAAATAAAAAACAATAAATTATTTGTTGGAAAAAGCTGCAACTATTATGAAAAATAGAAAAAAAATCCAATTTGCAAAAGAGGGTTTCCATATCAAACCGGAATGTTAGTGATGCATCCATGGCGATGGATTGCTATAAAAATTGGCATCGTTTCTCTACAAAGGACCATTACCAATATGGCTATTTCAAATTTTTGAAAAATTATGTTTTCGCGCCGCCGTGAAACTTCAAAGTCGCCATTTTGAAAATCTTGGTACACACTTTACTCGACAAGAAGTACACCGATTAACTTGTGGTTTTTTGCAGTTGAACCTACATTTCAATACAAAAACCCGTTTTAAAGTCTTTACCAAAATCAAGGGTCAAGGGTACCACACGGGTCACCACACGTACAAATGAAGTGAATATATATATAAACACGCTGTTAAAACTTGAGTGTCTGACCCATAAGTATTCTTGACACTTGATATGGGTCAAACACTTGAAAACGGGTTTTTGTATTATAATTTAGGTTCAAATGCAAAAAACCGCAAGTTAATCGGTGTACTGGTTGCCGAGTAAATTGTGTACCAAGATTTTCGAAATGGCGACATCGAAGTGTTATGAAGGCGCGAAAAAATAATTATTCAAAAATTTGAAATAGCCCTAAAGATAAGGGTAGTTTCTAGAGTAATTTTGCCAATTTTTGTAAAAATACGTCACTATGGATGCATTCACTATACCCCAAAATCTTCCGATTTGAAATGGAAACCCTCAAAAATCACCGAAATGCTTCCAAGTTTGTCCAGTGGTGCATATGCGTAAAAAATGGATAAAATGTATCATTTACAAACACTAATTTTTTTTATCAAATTATAATTAGTTTAGACAATAAAATATAATAAGCTTGACTATCCTACGTTTTATTGGTATTTAACGAAGTAATCCGAAATCCGACCCGAAGGGTTAATCCAGTTCTGATCGGATTGTGGTGTAATCCGGTGTCGGATTAACCGAACAAACCCGCGAATCCAACCGGATCAATCCGAAGATCCGTAATCTGACCCGAAATCCGCGGATTGCCATTCCTAAGAGTCAGGAAATGCGGGTACAGTAGAAGTGTTATGTTAAAGTTTGGACACAAGTCCAAAAGCTCTCGGCAAGGCAAAAGATTGTACAAAGTAGTAAACAAAAGCCTTTCATATTGAAGTGAACGTCGGTGATTAATCAATGTGTGGCGATGAGCTGAGATGAGAAACCAATGATCAGATGAGATGTGAATTGAATCGATGATAATGAGATGCTCCAATTAATTGATGAGTTGACTCGCAATTGGATCCAATTGATTTAGTAGTTTAATTAACGTTTTAAGAAGATTTGATTGTTAGAATTGCTAATTGAAT
>JAQFYP010003003.1:0-11633 GCA_034694865.1 Bilobella braunerae | reverse complement strand
AAAAAATTAGAAAATGTTGTACCAGTTAATTTTAAAAATTTAAAAACAGTAGTGTTCTCTAACTATTAATCTAGTTAATTATACAAGTTGAACTTCATTAATTAATCTTAAAAAGAAAACTGTACATTCGTTTATTCGTTGTCCGTTCCATGGGCGCGAGCCCGAAGGAGCGGCTAATAATAAATCAAAATCAAAATCAAAATCAAATTAACCTACTTTAAATAATTCCAGTCAAAATTAACTCATCAATTAAAGTTTAAATAAAAAGTTAATTGTAAAGAGTAATCTGGAGCAACGACTACCTCAGTGTGTTTTTACGGGGTGGTTACTGTTAATAATTTTTGTGTGTGGAGGAATGCCACAACATTTCTTTCGTCGTTTATGTTCTTCTTTTAAACAAAACTTAAACAAATTTAAGCAAAATTGATTTGTTACAACGTTCCTTGGTTTATTTCAAATTTTTTAATCTTTCCATGAGAGCTCTTCTGAGCGTTGTTTGAAAAAGTTCTTTGATTTTTGTGCCTATTCTTGGCACATCTTTGAACTGCATTTGGGATTTGGCACTTTATTCCAAGAGCAGAATGTGAGCGGATTCGACTCTGAGAGTAGGAAGATGGCAGCGCTAAGCTCTTCTTGAAACGATTCGCAACAAGCAACCTTGTAGTAACCGATTTTCGAGTTTCAGGGTTGATGCTGCCAACTCCTTTCTTCTGCTTCTGCACAAGTAATTTGCTCCAAGTGAAAGCCATTCCACAATTTTTTCCTTCATTCACTTCACGGCCCACAAAGGAGCCACATTAGAAACTTTTCTGCTCGGGTTTTTGCTTTTGAGTTATGATAACGAATACATTGGCATAAAAAAGGAACTTTCTCCAACGAAAATTATGCGATCTCGAAAAAATAGGAGTGAGCAAAATAACTAAATTTGTTTGAAATTCTGAGATAACGCAAACTTTTATTTCAAACGGCAGCAAAGCGAATCACTAAAATAGAAATTAGTTCAATTATTTTTAAGTTAGGTGATTGTTTAGTTAATACTGCTAAAATTAAAACGTAAGTGCGTTTCTTAAATGCGAAATGAAAGCAATAATTCAGGAGTTGAAAATGGAGGAGTGAAGGCGTTTTGTAAAGATGAAATGCTAATTGGATCGCTAACTCTCTCCCCTGCGGCTTACCCACAAAGTCACTTTTGGATTGAATTTTTGAATTTTAGAACATTATTTCATGTCACTGCCGTTTGCAATTTTAGAAATTAGTTAGTTTAGTAAAACATTAGAGACTGTCAGTTACTTCCTGCATACTTTGCTTAAGTTCTTCAGTTTTAAAGCCATACATTCCTTTCCCAGTACCGGAGAGCCCTTAAGGGACTTTCCCTGCACCTCGACCTTCATTTTGAAACATTTGACTAAAAAGCATGATTTGAAGGGGTTCCATGTGAATACCCAGGAAACCAACACCGTGAGAAGCGAAACCGAGAAAACCAATATTATGATTAATGTCGTTTTCAGTTTTTGCTTTCTCAGCTATTGTCGTTCTCGGTTTCGGTTCACTCGGTGTAGGTTTCTCAGTTTTGGTTTTCTATGGATCCAGTTAAACGACAATAAAATGGTAAAATACTTTATCACACCTCCCTCATAGTGCTCCCTGGCACACGAAGGGCTCGTTTGGCCAGTTCCAGCCTCAACACAAATAATACAAAACTACTGGAGTAGCGCTGTGTCTTTTTCACGTTTAAACCTTCAGTAAATTCAAAGCAATCGTATTTAAAAAAAAATACGGCTTTTATTTACAGTAAACAATTTAGCAAAGCACATGCCTGCTGGTGGCAATATAATTTGTTTTTATTTTCAATTAAGCAGCTGGCATACTTGCCATTATTTATACGAAGTGAATGGTGAATGGCGCAGTGAAAGTTGACTTTTAGACGAGAGAAATTGGCGACAACTTCCTTTCGCCTTCTTTTATAAAATTGGCAGAGAAGGAGAAAGTTAAAAAAAATTGCATTTCACTTTCTCCCATCTTCATCCGTTTTCCATATTTAAAAAATGCCGTTTTCTTTTGAAAGTACTTCCATTTCTTAGATATTTTGAAATGAAAGATTAACTTTTACTGACTTCAGAGGGGTTTTTGCAGTTTTGAGTTACAGTTAAATTTTGGAAATAGTTTGGCAAGAGCACTGAAATTTTTTTTTTGAATTTCCTTTGGGCTGACTTCATGAAACAGCCAATCAAATAAGGATAGTGTATTTTCATTTTTTTTTTCAATTTTACGTTTTTATAATTTGAAAATTTAAAAGAAAATGGCAATCAATGGGATTGATAAATTTAACAAATAACAGTAGTTTGAACCCGATCAGTGCAATCTTATAAACTATTGTCCTATTTGTCTCTATATTTAGTTTTGAAAATGCAACATCCATTACTTTGAAATGCGTTTTAAAATCGGAAATTATCTAAAAGAAAACCGTCAAAATTAGAAAATTGTTTAGAATTATAATCCTAAGCCCAACAATGTTTTTCCTTGTACGGATTTTATTTAATAAGCGTTTGATTTAAAAATCTACAATGTCAATCTCTTTTCCCTTTACAATGCCGAAACTTAAATTAACTTAACTAACTAAACGTCTCGAAATTTTAAGAAGTACAACTAGCAGGAGTGATTCGGCAAATTTCTTGGAAAAGCTACAAAATTTTTAAAACATATTGCAATTTTCTTTCTTTCTTTTTAATTGAAAAAAGTAACTTTTTTGAATCACCTCTTTTCCAATGATACGTTTCGTTTGATTTTATGGTAAGTGAACTTGTTCCTTTTTTAATTTCGGTAGAAGAATTTTGCAATTTTAAAGATTGCCAAATAGATGTAATTTGAAGCCGATCAGTGTAATTTTATAAGCTCTGGTGCGATTTTACATCTAATATAGATCAGAGTGTCCGTAGAATGGCTTTGTATGTATTTTAAAACTTTGTAATTTCTAAATTTTGCAATATAATGAAGGTAGATTTATTTTAATAAAAAACTGTTAAAAAGGCGATTTAGAAAATAATTTTTTTTTAAAGTTGGTTTTGTAGCTTCGGGAGACTTGCATTTTTTATGGGGTGAATGATGCAGTGAATTTGATTTTTGGAAGAGAGAAGTTGGTGACAACTTTCTTCCACTTTCTTTGAGAAAATTAGCAGAGAAGGTTCAAGTGATGTTTGCCTCTTAATTTCTCCCATCTTCGTTTTTCATTTTTTTAAAACTGTCACATTTCTTTTGAAACCGCATTGCTTATAAATTTTGAAATGAAAGATGAATTTTAACTGACTCGAGAGAGCCTTTGGCAGATTTTGAGTAAAATTTTGGAAATAATTTGACAAGAGCTCCAAAATTGTTTTCTTTACTTGTGCTACCTTCATTGCGTTGAATCCATGAAACAGCCATTTTCGCTAGTTTTTTTTTCTAGAATTTTTTCTAGAATTTCTCAATTTAAAAAAAGGCCAACTCATGTGATTGGTATGTTTTTCTAATAAAAGTAATTTGAAGCCGATCAGAGCAATTTCACATGATATGGTGCTATTTTTCTTCAAATTTAAGTTGAATGGTGCCCACCGCCGACATTTCACCTGCCCATAAATGAGAAATTTGCAATGTATTTTCAAAGTGAGAAATTTCTTTAAAAAATTATAAACTGTTCCTAATTTGTATTTTACTATTTATATCTATTTACTGTTATTTACTATAATGGTTTTCATGAACTTTTTTTTTGATTTTTCCAGCTTCCAATATTGTGCTCGAGGTTAAAAAAAATATACAAATTTTTAATTAAATAAATTATCTCCTCCAATGAAATGCTCCCGTTGATTCTATGGTAGTGAGGTTGTTTGGAAATTGACTAGCAAGGAAGGTTAGGAGGAAATTATTTGCGATGATGAGAAAACTGAAAAAACTATTTTTCTCAGTTTATTGTCCCTTTCACTTTATTACTCCAAGTTGAAATGGGTCCTAAAAGTTTAAGAGGAAGCAAAAAAATCTGTTTGTAAATTCAGAAAGAAATTCCGTTTTGTTGTAGTTGCTTGAAAAAAGTTAAGAAGAAAGTTGATTTTCTCGAATTCCAAAGACTTTCTCTTTGAATGAGCAGAATGCAGAAGGAGAATGTTGGAATTTGGGCACATTTTAATGTGATACAAATTCCTGAAAGGTTTGATACGTTGCCTTTGCTAAGTGGTCTAGATTCAATCTGAAGGAAAAGTATTGTCTAAGCATCCTGGTCCAGGGCCAATATTTCAAATCTACAGAAAGTTGGAAACTGTTTTAAAACAACTTTCCACTCTTGCGAGCGAGGATTTTAGAGTTCAAAGTTGTTTTGGTTGGAATTTTGAAAGTCGAATTTTCTGTGATGCTCCTAGGCAGATTTTCAAGTGACGAAAATGCTCTTGTGCTAAAACCGAAGCAATCTCGACTTTTTTTTTTATTATGGCTCTTCTGCTGAGATTCTGGAATTCGTGTGTTCAAACATGTAATTTAGAACAAAGTAGAGGTGTGGTTGGGGCTTCGGGGCTCTATCCGAACTTTTGAATTCATTCAAGACGCTCATTTTGAACTGTAAAAATCCTCCTAAATGGCATTCGGAAAAATTTGATCTTTGGAAAATGAAGAGAAGAAACAATTTCGAACAAACAAAAAAGAGAGGTGTACGTATGGTTCCAACCAAAATCGGCAAATGCGCTTGTCAATGGTTCAAAAATGTTGTTGCTGGAAGCGTCCTGGAGAAATGCGCTTAAGCCACAACGAAGCCGTGGCTGAATTAAGTTAGCGCTACAAAATAGATGAATTATGTTTGAATGAAGTGCGGAAGGCGATTTATCTTGAATGTCAATTTGTGGCTTGGAGACAGGAAATTAGGTTTCATCTTACACCGCTCTTGTGTCCATGACTCTTTAAAACAGTGTTCAATGAAGTGTTTTGAACTTTTGACGTTTCAAACGTCAACGTCTTTAATTTGTCGCATAAAATATGTTTTTGAGCGGTGGTTTACTACTGGTGGTAGCGGTCGGCTACTCGTCGATGGCGGATGCACTCAAATCGTAGAGGTGACTCGCGACACTTGCTTGGCAAGGGCAATGAACTCGACGCTGGACTATGCAACCGACTAAAATGACGACGACTCTTTATTGGGAACAATACGGTAGCAAGGTCAAGAGGTCACGGTGGCTCTCTGGGCCGTACATGCTGACTGGACAAGGACAAACGGTGGACTGACAAAACAAGAGCCTCGACTAACTGACGTGAAAAACTATTTATAGTAGTGCACCCAAAGACAAACTCATGAACTCTCAAATAGGGACAAGAAATGACAAAACTACAACTACTGATAAGACTAAATAACGCAAACACACGTCTGCCATAAATGTGCCTACTAACTAATTAACCTACTGTCGTTGCGGGCACGGCGTCCTCGAGGTCATCGACGTGACCGTGACAATATCAAAAGCGCAAGTGAGCCAAATCGATGTCATATATTTGGAAGCCTTTATTGTCACTTACACCAATTTAAGTTTGTGTGATTTCAGTAGAACATTGCGCTATTTATAAGCATAATTAAAAAAAATCAAATTACGCTATTTTAAGCAAATTCTTGCCCGAAATTTTATTTTGCATTAAAAATTGTGCGAAAAACAAAACAAATACAAATCTTAAACGCGACGCCAAATGAAAAAAAGTACAGTTATGACAGTGTCCGAAAATCTATGTTCAGTTCGCATAAGGTTTTCAATAATGATCAATGAATAATTCGTGCAACTGACACCACCCCTTCTACGTCGTTTATACGTAGATCCTATAAATTCAGTTTAGATTAATTCGTTAATTAGTATCGTTTTTTTTTAATTGACCGGTAGTGCTACGTTAGTATAAAAGGAGAAACTTCACTTAAGTACAAAAAATTGTCACTAATTTAACTAATAATACTCAACTCCACTTGTTAAACTTATTCCCGCTCTTAACTTATCAATTAACCGAAACATTTAAAATAAGTAGTTAAGTGAAACTGTAGTTTAGTGTAGCGTTACTGTAGTAGGGACGCATCACGTGATGCCTGGCATAAGTTACAGGGACTTGCAAAAGTTATCGCTTTAACGCTCCAACGACAAAGTTATAAAATTGAGAACTGCTTCACTGTGTGATTTTAGTGCAAGGGAGGAGGCGCCTGCTAGTTTAATTCTTGTGGCTAAACCAAGAGTCGCTACGAAACAATTAGCTATAACCTTTCTCCAGTCACTTTCTCCAGCATGTCCTGGAATTAGAGTGGTGGCTAAGTGAGCCACCCAAAATTATTTTTCCCATAATGATACGTAGACGAAAGGCCTAAGTGGGACTGTTGCCTAGTTTTCCTATTTGCATTTCGCCTATTTTTAAGGCAAACGCTCTTCCCTCTCCCTCGAGATTTACAGCTTAGGCCAAATACTCCAATCTCTGCTTTACATTAATTTGTGTTAAAATTAACCCTTCAATTAAAGTTAATTATCTCAATTCAATTTAATTTTAATTACAATTAATGCACTAGCATTCTTCAAACCTACAAATTTTGTATCTAGGGCCCTGTAACTAGCAGAGAAATGTATTCGGCTGAATTCCACAGCATTCTTTTTTTTTTTAATATTTTAAATCCTTTTGTTCTAAATTACTGAACTATTCTAAAAGTTATTTTTTAAAAAGCGTTTTTAAGCAGCTTCTTTGACTTTTGTGCTTATTCTTTGAACCGTCTTTCGTATTAGACACTTTATTCCAAAACCAGGATTTGTGCGGATTCGATTCTGAGTTGGAAGATGGCAGCGCACAACTCTTCTTGAAACAATTCGAACCACACGACGTTGTGCCAAATCCCCACTTCTCGAAAACTTTTGTTCGAAACGGCAGAAAAGCGTTTCACTAAAATAAAAATAATAGTGCAATAACTTTACGTAGGGTAATTATTTAGTTAATATTGGTAAAATTATGAAATCCAAAAACGAGATATTGGTTTTTCTAGGGTCAAAGGTCAAATGTCATAATTTCTAAATTTTAACGTTTTTTATTCAATCCTGCAAAGACCGCTGGGGCTAGGGCCGCCATATTTGGTACATAAATGAGGTTTGAAAAAAGGGTCAGAGCCAGGTACGACCCAAAAGGGTCATTTAGTTATAAGAAGACTAATAAAAACATTAAAAATTGCCACAAAAATGATACCAAAGCTACCGTTAGAAGTACGCTAACAAGAGGGTCAGAGCTAGGTACGACCCAAATGGGTCATTTACCCGAGAAGGGATACGAATATTTAAAAAATGCTCTCCAAAATAACACACAAGCTACAGGTCGATTTACACTAACAAGAGAGCAGAGGGCCAAAGCCAGGTACGACCCAAAGTGTCAGCAAACAGAAGCAGAAATGTAAAAGGAAATTATAAAATTACGCACACACATTTTTCTTACTACACGTAGTAAGTCGTGTACCTACACGACAGATCCTGTGGTCATGTAGCTACGTGACCCAAGGATCTGTCGTGAAAGGGTCAAGCCAGCTTGACCCAAACGGGTCATGAGTGAGAAAAGTCATATTATTATGCTTTGAACAAGAAATCAATCATTTATTTATTTGATATTTGAACAACAATGAACAATGCCCGAAAGACTTTTCTGTTAATACGGGCCTATAGTTTACAGTTAGGAAAGGGTCAGGGCCATCGATATATGACCCCAAAGGGTCATTTATAAAAAGTAAACTGATTTACTCAAATTTATACAAAGGGTAGCAATGATTCTATTCGACACATTTTTTTACACGATTTTAATTTTTTTAAAGTCCTACACTTACGAACGGTATGGACCATTTATTACCCTAAAGGGTCATGAAAAATTAACAAGAAAAAACAAGCGGTTAATAAAAACCCCTCTCAAACAAAAGAATTTTCCAAATCCTTTCACATTTTTTGTCAGGCAGAAATTGGGTCGGAGTGTGCGACCCAAAAGGGTCATCTGGCAGAAAATAACAAATCTAATCATTATTGAAATAATTGGCCTACTTTTTTTTTTAAATTGGGTCTGAGGGTGAGACCAAAATGACCCAAATTCCTCAAAAAAGAAATGCACATAATTAGCAACAACTAAAATTACGCCCGGCATGTTAAATGTTAAATATTTCAAAACTAACCTTTTAAAAACCAACCCTCACATGATGCTTACAACAAAAAGAGTATAATAATCTTCCAACCGTCAAACTCTAGAACAGACTTAGTTTTAATGCATACTTACAGGTATTGACGCAAAAATCATGCGTTCATAAATAAATTATTTAGATGTTGTTAATGAACGAAGTTTAACAGCACGGAAGACTTTAGTTTGTTTGACTTTTTTTGAGTGAAACATTCTTGTACTGGTAATATAAAAGTAAAGTTCTAATAATATACTGAGTCTAGAACGAGAAAATAATACTGGTCAATAAGAAAGACAAGTTACCTATTTACTGCAAACAAATTAAAGTTGTTCTTGATGCATGAAATCACATCTGGCGTTTAGGTTTTACCAAAACGGTCATTTCCAAAAATTTTCAAAATTGTATCCAAAACTAATTTTCTTTTTCAAAATCGTATCCAAAACTATTTCTTTTTCAAAATTGTATCCAAAAACACGAACAGTGTCAAGAATTTTAAGCTTAAGCTTCAAACACAACTTCAAAATGAATTAAACGTTTCTGGCGGTGTAAATTAAATGTGCTCTTCCGATTGGCTAAGGCGATTTTAGCGAACATCGCTGCAAGCGTTCATTTGTATGGTAGTTTTGCGGGCTACGTATACAGTTCCTTGGGAGGAAACTCAGGGTAATACCTCCTCTCAGCGCTTTCAGTCATTATTGGGTCACTCAGTTTATTCCTAACGGACGTCCGACGGCGGTGGCTCTCACGGCGAAAGGCGCTGATCAGCTCTATCAAAACGTAATCGCTGATTTTAAAATTTCCGCCATTGGCTAATTTCAATTTAAAATTCGACCAATTATAGGTGCGAAACCCTGGTAAGCGCCACGTCGCCCAAAATCCGTCGCCTGTCCTTTGTCTTTGGCGGCGAGGCCGAACTTGGCGCACGCGACGTCGGCCGTAGCCACGTGCATCGCTGGCCTTGTTCCGGGTAGACAACGCTGGAAACGCTCCGGGCCCCAGTTCCAGTGCTAGTTCGCCGAGCACTGGAGCGGCGCAACGTGTTCAAATGAGCCTCCCCGGGAAATTCCCGGGTTAAAAAAATGTGCCGAGATCGAGTCGCCTGCTCCAAGGGAAGTCAATTCTTGTCATTGACGAAGTAGAGGCCTCAGTTTAAATCGCTTTAATCATCCGGAACGCTGAAAGCATCGTACGCCCCAAGAAAAAGTCACTGTTAAACTCTACAAACGGTTTGATCGAGGAACGCTGCGGGTCAAGAAGCTCGATGCTCAAAACCTCTATATACGGAGAAATCGCTGCAAGAGAGATGTGTAATTTCGATAAGCTGGTAGTTGGTAGAGCAAGTGGATGGAACGTCCAGCCGATATATGAAGACTACGTGAAACTATGCTTTGGTTGTAAGGCAAAGCAAAAGCGAAAAATCCCTCACTAGTGCTTGGGTACAAAATTCAAATCGAAATAATTAGAAAAGTATAATTTTTTACTCAATTTGAAACAAAACATTGAGCATCAATGAAGCCCAAATTTTAAACAACTAATTGGGTTTTTAATTGTTAGACGTCGTTCAACTCAAATTTTGGTTAACATGCTGCAAATGTCTCAAATGTAGATGCGAATTCTGTGTTTTTGACTAATATCGTCAGTAGAACTTAAAAAGTACAGAGAGCTTCAAAGAAATTTGTTACGCTGAAAGTTGCAAAACTCTTATTTTTTTCAGTTGTTATTGGACTGCAGATACCGTGACGACGTCGTGGTGCAGTGCAAGGTTCTTTCGGCAGCGCTCGAAGCGCCATCGCTGCAATTCTACGACAAATGCCTTCAGCGGCTCGACATTCCGTTCATGATCGCAGCACCTACAGACAAACGAGATCGAGACAAGTATCGAGATCTACGGCAAATTCTGTCAGGTCATCCGTCCCTTTCCCCTCATCATTCCATTCTTGAACGACCCACCGCCGCAGTGCCCACGCTCTGCAAAACAGAGCTTTGGGAGGCTGATAAAGATGTATTCGTGGATCGCTTCGAATCGCTGAATCCCAGCGTCACGGCCACTTTCCACCCGGAAACCGGAAGCTACACGGAAATCCAAATACGTGAAAGCGTTTTTGGCGTCATTTTCAACCTCGCTCAAGTCTAGCTTGACACAAGCATCGAATGAATCGAGAAAAGTATATGCAACTGTGCAACGCAAGTGCAACAACCCAAGTGCAACAGAACAACTTTCAACATTACTAATAAAAACATTGCGAAAAATCCTATTATTAAAATAAAAAACATAATTGTTTATATTATATTTATATTTAATTTTGAATTGTAGAATTCTGATCTTTTTAATTAAAATGAATCAGATTGCCAAATAAAAAAATACAAAATTACAAATTAAATTATGGTCCTTTTTTATGTTAATTAATCAAGTTATGACATAATTAAACATTTTTTCATGAATTTTCCTGATTTCCGTTTTTTTCCTTGTATTTTGAGATTTACAGAAACGATAATCTAAAAGGCACTTTGATGAAGTGTTTGTTCAAAATTTACATCATTTTTTGATCTATCATAGGTTTTGCATTCGCTTCATGAAAACGTCTCCAAAGTAAATTCAAAACTAAAATTTTGAGCTTTTATCCAAATTCTCAACTTTTGACAGCTATGAATTCAGGCGGTGTATCGTGAAAATAAGACGAAACGACGCAACGTTTGAACAAGTTTAAAAAAACAGAAATGTTTTTTTTTAAAATACTTTTTAGAAATTGTTTAGCAAGAATCACAAGCGCTGGCACAGACACCTCTTGGAACGCAAGATTCTAATATCAAGGTCCTTCTCAATCGCTTCAGCGCTCTAATTGACAAAGAAGCGGTTCAAATGTCCTTCCTCCAGAAACTTAGCAGCGATCCCGAAGCGCAAGTGGTGTATCGGTACCTACGCGGCCAGATAGCCGAGCCACTATCTCTCATGTCATCAAGGACCCTGAATATGTCAAGGTACCCTTAAGGGTCACCTGGCTCTTTTCTAATTGACCTTTGACCCTTTTTGTAGACCACTAAGTTTTTCCAAGGTTTCCGTAAATTTTTTCAAAGTTTTCATTACAGTGCTCCAAGTTATCATTAAATTTAAATTTTCAACGGAGAGCGTTTTTTGACAGGTTATAGTGTTTCATTCCCCCTTAAATTTGTGGTCATTTCTAGAGCAAATTCTTTTACAATCACCTCATTTTTTTAAAAAACAAAAAAAATTTATAATTAAAAAAAAGCTTGAAAATGAATCCTTTTGGAAAGGTTCCATGTCATTAGGTCAAAACAAAGAGGTCAAAAACAAAGAGGTCAAAAGTACAAAGAGGTCAAAAGTAAAAAGACGTCAAAAGCAAAGACGTCTAAACAAAGAGGTCAAAAGTACAAAGAGGTCAAAAATAATGACGTCTAAAACTAAGAGGACTACAGTAAATCCAGGTCCAGTTTTAATGTCAACATT
>JAQFYP010003002.1:0-11633 GCA_034694865.1 Bilobella braunerae | reverse complement strand
TGGGTTAATTAAAATGTCATATGGTCCAGTTTGGTGCGTTTAAGATAATTAATTATTTTTAGTTACGTTGGGTTTAGGTTAGGCTTAGCAAGGGCTTGAGTTAGGTGCGTTTTGAGGGGTCGGCTCTCGGGGGTCGGCTCGAGGGACCAAGAAAATTTCTTGTAGGGTGGGTGGAAAAAAGGGGTTTTTTCTCATATCGGTTTAACACAGGATTCTTGGCGTCTAACAACTCACCCCCTCACTACTGTTTTTCCAGAACCTAAAAAATTTAGAAATTTACCAGAAAATAATTCTAGTAATTCCAGTACAGCTTGAGTCATTCGCATCAAGGTCAATTAAGTCAAAGTCGCATCAATGAAATGCCAAAAAGAAACTAGATAGATGGACTAAACATTGTGCAAATAATAAAAAACTTCAAGTTCCTTTGAAGTAAGTAATTAAATTATTTACTTCGTTTATGATTTATAAAATTATTATTTATTTAGTAAAAGGTTTCACACCCATAGGTGTTAAACTCAGATGAGTATACACTCTTTCGCTCAAACACACTCGTACACGCAACTCTCAGAAACTTTTACACTCAACCTCGTTCATTCAAAAAAAACTTATCAATTAAAAAAAACATAAAATTAAGTTAAACAGTAAATTAAGAAAATGACACATGAAACTCGAAAGATCGTGGGTAAATTTCCATACGCTTTTCAATTGAAGTGTTGAAAATCAATTTTTTTTTTAATTTCGAGCGCAATTGCGACCATAGAAAAAAATTAAAATTATACATTCCATTATTCACTAAAACAAGAGTTTCGGCCAAGTTTTGGGATTTTTTTTTAATGTTGGAGGCCTTGCCTACTACCTGTTAGTCCAATTAAGCAAATATAAAAAAAATGTGAATCTGCACGCTCTTTTAACTATTACATGTAAATTAAATCGGTCGAAAGTTAATACCAATTTTCCGTCAATTTTTATTTTCACCTAATCAACCTATATGTATGTGTATTTCCAAAACTCCCAACTAAAACTTTTATTCATATTTGCATGCATTTCTTAAAGGTTTAAATGAAGAAGCATTTTTGACATGGTTCTGTATATTTCTTTCAATGTAATAATTTCAGAAAAAAATTAACAGTAATTACTTCAACTAAGAAAATTGTAAGAAATTTTTAGTAACTTCATTACGTGCTCAATTGTAACAAGGTTTGTACACATGACAAATAAATCAGTCAAAAGTTAATAAGTCATTTTCCAAATTTTTCCGTGAATATTTATTTTTGCCAATTAATTATAAGTTACAAAAATCAACAGAAAGATGGCTTTTACTGAATTTTCAAGAGTGGTTGGACCTACTAACTCATCAAAGAGTTTTTTTGCCATTTGTGGCGTTTTCAGGTGAAGAAACCACAGTTTGTTTGCACAAAGTTTCTGTGACGACATTGCTAAGTTTTTTCATAAGTTCCGTTATTTCTTGGAAGATTTTATACTTTTGGTGTAGATCCACCTCACTACCTTGATTTATTACATTTTGTACAAAAAAGTACGGTTGGAGACTTAGTTCCGGATTAGCGTAATTTTCAACTAACTTGGCAAGGGCCGACAGGGCTTTGATTGTTGTAGGTATGTTTTCGGCCATTTCATGTACAACGGAGTCTGCAACGCTGTATGCAGTTTTCGCCACATCCAAACTTTCGTACAATCGCTGTATTCCTTTCTGGAAAGTGTGGTCTTCCGCCATTGTTCCATCTTTCGCCATTACCCATTTATTTCCTTCAAGTTGGAAAACGGCTGCAAAATACTTCTCTACCGATGCCTTCTTGTATATCACAACAAGCCGGTTCGGCGTGAATACTTTTCTACCATACAATTTTGGTTGCGCGGATCCTTTCTTTAACTCGCTGAACTCTAAAACTTGAGCATCTGCATCATCGACTTGAAAATGCTCAGGAACGACTTCATTCCAGACCTAATTTAAAATAAGTTTTTTATTAGTATTAAACAATTAGGAATTTAACAAAAAATTTCAATCCTAAACAAACTTATCACTACTCATGTGTGGTGTTATTGTGTTTGAATATGTGTTTTTATAAGGAATACATTACTTTAATTTTTACTGTTAAAACTTTCCCTTACGAATCTGTTTTGTTGTTGCCTTTGTGTGCAAGTTTGGTTGGTTGAACTTGGTTGAGGTTGGGCTGTATTTGCGGGTTCTAGCATAGACATGCCAGTTTGGAGAGTTGTAATTAAATTCATAGGAGATGATTGGGTGGCAACTAATTTCTTCTTTTCTTCCTCCTCAGTACAGATCCTTGTCTTATCGTCTTCCTTTGTCGGACTTGTAACTTCTTTTAAAAAAGCAGTCAAAACAAGACGACATTTTCTTATTACATGAACTTTTGAAAATGGTAGCATGGTTGTTGGATGGCAAGCTACTTGTTTTTCAGGTTTAATTGGGCCTTCAGCAAGAAATTCTGCATAACACTCTTCGATGGTGTACGCCAACTCAATACTTCTAAAGGTTTCATACAATCGCTGTACTTCCGCTTCAAAAACATCCTTATTGGCTCCTTCCACCTTTGCTTCCAAGACGTATTCCCCCTCTTTACGCCTAAAAATGGCTACCACAAATCCTGGTTTCTCTTTGAACTCCCTGTAGGCAACAAATTGCTCTTCGTCGTCTCCCCGCGTACCAAATCCCTCCGGCGTCGGATGCAACTTTTCCTTTTTTGACGCTTTTTTTACTGCGTCTATATGATCCTCGGCAATAAAATCTAAAGGACCTTTCCCAAATTGCTCCCACACCTGAACGTACAAAAAGTATGGATTTATATATGACTTGTATTATTGATAAAATATAAAGTGTAAATAATTTGTCCAATGTAATTTGAGAGAGAATCGTCAAAGTAGTAATTTTTGCCGAAAATAAAATTGTGTACAAAAATTAAAAAAAAAAAGAGTGTCAAAAATTTGTGAACTTTAAAATCGACTTACAACTGTGTTCCCCAGTGGCAACTTTTCTGTGGAATTTTGTTTGGTAGAGAGTGCGTTTTGCACAACATCGAGTACTCCGCCCCAATTCTCCATGATTTTGGTTGGAGTGATTTCGGATTGGAGCATATGTTTGTATTTGTCGTACATTTCCCTAGCGTTTAGGACCATCCGAAGCTTATTGGGTATATCATACTCATCAACTTTTGTTACCACTTCTCGTACAAAATAATTTAACAGAAACAAATTGCTACTTGCCGCTGCCATTAGAGGCATTGCTACATTTGCTGCAGAATGCACAGCTTTACCGATCTGGTTTACTCTGTTCTCACCAATGTAATACTCCTCCTCGACCTTTTGAAATGTTGGATACAGTTCTTTCATAGCATTCCTGAAAGCCTGCTTGGTGTCCCTGTTATCCTTTTCCAACCTCCAACAAATTCCGTTTTCAAACTTAAATATGGCGACAAAGAATTTCCCTGTACTCTTGATCTGTAAGGCGACAAAGAGGTCTGTATCATTGCAGACAATTTGGCCGTATTTGAGTGGAATTGAGTCTCCATGGCCTGTTTTCATTTCAACTGCATCTTTGTATGCACTGTACTCAAAATCCCAAGGACGTTCGTCACTCCACACCTGCAGACATCCGAACAAATAAAAATATTTGTCATCCATTTGCAGTGCAAATTCTTGACCTTTGACACGTTAATCGAACCATTGTATGTTATGTATATTTTTAAATACTCATATCAGATCACTTATAATCTTATTAGAGATGCTGGTGATCATTCATGTTCATTATTTTCAGAGATTTTATGTGTTCAAATAATGTCCGTATGGGATTTAACAATAATGGATAATAATAATAAACAATAATAGTACATGGATTGTCCTAGTACAGGAGAATCCAGAAATCAAAATTGAAAACCTTCTGTCCTTGGACGGGCTTTTTCACATAAGATATAAGTGCAGTGCTTGGCTTAAATTTGATTTAGAATTTGACTTACCATTTGGTTGCCGACCACTGAAGAGCAACAGCCGAGGCCAACAGCAATTATAAAGAAGCGATTTAAATACATTGAAGTAACAGGAAATTTTAATACTTTTGCCACTGTTGAAGAGTGAGATTAAAGTTGAAATATCTTTTTACACTTAATTCTGTATGGTGGAACAACCTTTTACACACACACACAAATTAAGTTTGTGCAGTGCAGATTAGGTATTTTATACATTTTTTTTCTCCGTAGTCGCTCGTCGCTTGTTATACGACATGTAGTCACTATACATGAAAAAATATAATAATATAAATAAAAATTACTATTATTTTATGTTTTATTTTTAAAAAATAGTTTAAACACAAACTGTATACTTAACAAATGTAAAAGTATAGATACCTACTATAACATAAAATCGAAAAGTTTAAAATCGTTTAGCAATATGTCGATTTTATTTTGCTCTGGACGCTTTCAATGACTTGGTGGTGCTCATAAACAATGAAGCTAAATAATCATTCGCCAGACCAAACACTATTTACTTTGGTATTTTCATACAAATCATAAACTCAATTCCAAGAGAAATCTAGTTTTGAAGAGAAAGTCACAGGACCGTATCTGTCAAAACACAAATTATCATTAATATATTTAATATTTATAAAACAGAATTAGCGGTTAATCGGTCTGTAATTTGCTGAACATTCTGGCGGACGATACTGACTAAAACAAATTAAACCGCAGGAGTCAAATTAAATTATTTTCAAAATTACAATTTTAAATGTACGGGTTATTAGGTACGTTTAAGCTCACTATATGGCATTTAAGCAGCCAGAAAACTATTCCTAATTAGTGAATTGTGTTTAAAAATTAATAAGCTCTTGCATATTGAGTTTTACATGTAATTGTTTTTAGCAGCTCAAAGGGGTTTGAATTAGTCAGTTGTAGTTAGTTAAGCCATGAAGCGCGATAATGCTTCCCCAAACAAGTAAACTATGCGTCCATTTATTTGTTTTTAGAATATACATCCATCATTAATGGAAAATAAATTCTAGTCCGAATAGTTTCATAGCATAACAATGTCTGTGAAAGTGTGAATGTAAATTCAAGTCTTTGTGAATAAGCTCCTAGATTAAGTTATTAGCAAATTAGCCGCTTAACTAAATGTTTATAATTGTTCTAAATTTGTAGTTATTGTTCTTTTAGACTAAAATACACAATACTATCATGTTTATGATAATAAATTGTAAGAGTGTCAAGCAAAGTCAATATGATGCAATAAACATAAATAATAATAAACAGTAATATTTGTTTATTTTATTTTGTTAGGCACAAGTAAAAAAAATCAAACATCTATTCATCACAAAGCTAAACCGTACCATCATTAAAATCACAAACGAATTGTAAAATGTTTGAGGTAGGTAGATTGATTATAAAGAAATCGAGGCCAAAATCTGTCAATCTTAAGACAACTAAGGGTAGCCATAATCGTTAAACATAAAATTATCAACATTTAATTGTTGTTTATTACAGACAACTCCGTGTTTATAGTACAAGAAATGTAACTTTTCAATGCAAACCAAGGCTATATCAAAATATTTCGTTAATTCCTTAATTTTAAGCTTTCCTATATTAGGTAGAATCCACAAAAACGTAACCAACGAAGAGGAGGATTGTAGCTCTTGCACGAGAAAAAGAAGAAAAACAGTTGCCTAACCTCAATTCAATCAATTCAATTCAAAAAAACATACATAATCTTTTCAACACGCGAAAAAATATCCAGAGGTATTTTCCCCTAAACGGCAAAATCAGCTATTGAATTTAATAGAAAAAAATCAACACCTAATCAAACGCAAACCTATCGAGAGCAAACGCTTGCTTTAGAAGAAAACCCGTTCTACAAGAGGAGTAACTTATAGAGTTAAAAAATAATATCCCAAATACAGGGAAATCAGACACGATTAGCATTACTACAACTGTAGCTCTAAAATTAAAATTAGGAAAATTGAAATATAATAGAATTAATTACCTAGCCGATTTCAGAAAACGGTGCGCGTGTACTACTACGCGCGTTGTTGAAAAGTTGTTTCATATAAGTTAAAAATATCTTAGTTAGATATGTCAATAGCTTCTGCTTCATATATTGTTTAACGCTGTAATGCAAATTGAGCTTGAGTTTGACTTATTGTTGTAGTGGATGCCTCTTATTTTGGGCGAAGTGACTGATTTGAGTGTGTTTTAATCAATTTAAGTTTACTAAATTGATGATTTCTGATTAAGCCAAATTAGATGGTTTCTAGGTATTGAATCAACTGCAGTGCAGCTTTTTTCCTCTGCGAACCTCTTGTTGGGTAGTTTGAATTGATGATTGCTAATTAATTAACTAGTTGGCTTAATTAATTAAGTGATCGGAGAATCTAAAAAACTATGGGCCCAACTGCTGCGGAAAGAAAATGGCAATTGATCGGTAAGAAACCCAATAGGCTTGAAAATCACAGAGATTCGAACAAGAGAATGACTACCTGCTTTTCAAAAATGTTAAACTTAAAGATGTAAAAACGTTAAGGAAGCCTATTACTTCCAACAAAATGGGTCTGTCCGACCGAAATTTTGTACAAAAAGTAAACATTTTTGTACATATTTTCTTTTTCATTTTGCTTCTGTGTAGTTCTGTGCTCAAACAATGTATCAAACTTTTCAAAACCGAAAAATTTAGAATTTTACAAATAAAAAATTCTAGTAAGTCAAGTACAGCTTGAGGCATTCGCATAAAAGTAAATTATATTATTTAAATTTTCTTTGATACTGGATGGATTCCTTCAAGTTAGTAATTAAATTATTTACTTATTTTTTGTTATTTATTAAATTATTAAATTATTATTTAAACATTTTTGTACATACTTTTTTTTTCATTTTGCTTCTGTGTAGTTCTGTGCTCAAACAATGTATCAAACTTTTCAAAACCTAAAAATTTAGAATTTTACAAGAAAAATTCTAGTAAGTCAAGTACAGCTTGAGGCATTTGCATAAAATCAACATTATATTATTAATACATTTTCTTTGATACCGGATGGTTCCTTTCAAATGAGTAATTAAATTATTTACTTATTTTGTTATTTATCAAATTATTAATTACTTAGTAAAAGATTTACGCCACTATGAAATATTACACGTGAACAGAAGATAGTGATTTCTTTTGAATTTCTCCTTGTGTTTTATCAAAGAAAAATTTAGTGGCGTAAACGCAAGACACTTTACTTTTAATATAAAAAAATCTTGAATTCCTGTCAACTTTCCAAGGAAACCAATCAGTTCTAAATTTCAAAATTTTGTAAAACAATTATATTTGTTGAAAATGCATTTGAAAAACCTTTTGTTTTGAAAGAGACTTGTTTCGTTTTCTTTAGCCCATGCAATTTTCTTTAGAAGAATGTCCACTCCAAGGGTCATCATGTCATCTCAGGTCGTTGACTCTGGGAGCGAGGTCAAAGGTCAAGCAGAGGGAGGCACCAACAGAGCACCCTCTGGACAAGACTACAGGAACTTTCCTTGTCGACGTCCAGCGCATGTAAGAGGGGACCCTTACTAAAGGGCACCAAAAACCGGTACCATGCACTGGTACTGGTACCTTGTTCAAATTCAAATTTGTTCAATTTTTTTTTTTTCAAAATTTTGAAAATGGACCCTCAGGCCAATCCAAGGGTCTTTGAATTTGAGCGGTACTTGGACTTGGCCGGAGTGACGAAGGCCCTCAATGGAGCCCTTGGAAGCCTCTGTGCGCAGAAGCCCAAACCAGACGACCCACTGCGCTTCATCGTTGAAAAAATGCGCGAAGCAGGGGACGTAGGCAAATGGAGCGAAGGGGTCATCTCCTTGAGGAGTGAACTGAGCCAATTGAAGACTTTGGTAAATTTGAAAAAAAAAAAACGAAATTTTTAAAAATCTGTTTCAATTCTTTTTAAATCTTGTTTTAAAATTAAAAAAAAATCCTGTTTTAAATTTTTTAAAAAGGTAATGTACGCCCAAACGGAAAATGATCGCTACCGTGCCTTTCTCCTTCGCTCAGGGATGCTGGAAGAGGAAGAATCTGAAATTCCAGGTGAAGATTTCGAGGAAGAATTTGAAGATGAGGAAGAAGAGCAAAATGAAGAAGTTGAAGAAGCGATTGTTCCCGTTCCTTCAATTGCTAAAAATGTTGAAAAAGCAGTTCGAAAAACGAAGAAAAAGAAGAAAAATTAGACGAAATTGAAAAAAAAAAGTTGAAAAATCTTTTTAAAAAATCGTTACGTAAAACTCGTAAAGTGTAATTCTAGCCAAGTTCTAAACCAGTAAAATAGTGAGCGAGCGATTTTGAACAAACTTAGAAAATCTAAAACAAAAGCATACTTTTAGAACATTAAAATTAACTTTACAACTATTTTTAGTAGTCCAAAAATGTGGAAGTACAACTTTATTTAACACTACAAAATCCTAAATCATTGTAATTTACTAACAAGTAAATTTATTTCTACAAAAAACTAAAAAAAGCCGAAAAATTCTAAAGAGTTAATTTGTAAACTTAAGTTTATAAACGCATTAGGAAACGAAGCTGTTGTGAATGGAAGACTTGGGTCCCTCTCCTCCCTTATTAGCGAAGACAATATATGAGTATTTAACTAATAATTAGTTACTTGGTTTTGTACAATTATGGTTAAAGTTAATTGCAATTTAGTATTATTGAGACCTGGTTATTTAGAAAGCCACAACCGACGAATGACTTTTTGTAGTGCTTGAGTGCTTAATTATTAGTTTACACAAATTATTTAGTGCTGCGAATTTAGTTCTAACAAATTATTAAGTTGCTGGAAATTAGGATGCTCCTCCTGGTAGTGGTAGGCCAATTTTCTTATCATGAACTTCTTGCTTTACACTTTCCAGGGCCTGTAAGAAAGATATTTAAAATTTAAAAAAAAAAAGGTTTCCAAAATTCAAAATTATTTTAGAAAGTAATTTCGATGAAAATTGATTAAAATTGGTTGCGCATTCCTTACATCGTTGTCCACGTAGCTGTCACATTGAAAACACCAAACCGACAAATCGCTGAAGCTCAGTGCCAGAGGATGTCCAGAATCTCCCACGTGACTCACCATGTGCTCACGGACGTAGCGACTGCATCGTACCTTGATTTTTAAAAAAGTAAACGTTTTTTTTTTTTAAATTTGACGATTCAAAAAAAAATTCTAAAACAGTTCTCTTACGGTGTAGCAACTGAGGCAAACCCAATTCTCCGCGGTGCTGTGGCAGTCTTCGCACGGTGCATAAATGTCGATTCCTTGCGGTGGCAGTGGATTCACGGTGGTCAAATGCGGACACCAGGTCAAAGGTACAACGGCAAACATTCCATCAATGTGCTTTGAAAGTTTAGAAAAAATTTCAAAAATTTAGGAAAAATTTCAATTTTCAATTTAAATATTTTTTTAATCCGAATTAAAAAAAAACAGTTTTGAATTTCAAAAAAATCAGTTTTGAAGTTGAAGAAAATCGTTTTTAAAAAATGTGAAAAATGTTTTAAACTTACATCAAATGATAGTTCAATGACTTGCGCTTCTTCTGACCCGCCAACGGCCCCTTGTAGCTCCAAGTCATCTGCAGGCTGAATCGCTTCGTTCGCAATCGCTGCAGGAGCTGGAATCGCAGCAATTTGGTTTCCTCCCTCAGGATTCATTTCACCGCCCCCAACCACCGCGTTTTCAGTTTCTGGGGCTGGAGCAGGAACTCTACGCTGAATTGCCGTTGGCGTCCTAGTGGGAACTGAAAGCGACGGCTCTCCAGCACTTGTCGGCGGGTCTGGAATAGTTGCTGGAGGGGATGAAGCCGGATTTGCATTGAAGTCCAGCCTTCGATTTTCTCCAGACTTCTCCAGGATGTTCAAATTTTCAATTTGCGTAGTTACTTCACCTGTATCATCAGATTTGTAGTACGCTGGCTTCACAGGACAGGAAGTGGGCAGCAATTTTTGAAACGGGGCCAAAAGTGTCCAGTACTTTGAATGCGTTCGCAGTACATTACGAATGGATTCCAAGGCAGTGGAGTCAATGACCTCGTTGAGCCTTAGTCGTGGCAAAGGGTCACCAAAGAGGGCCTTTGTACAGAGGCTCATTGAGTAGGCAATAGAGGTCAAGTTGTAGCCACCTTCAAGTGCCAGAATGACCCTTCCATTGGCCAGTGGTGACAGGAGGTGGGTCATGTGGGCGTAACCTTCGGGTGACACGTTACAACCTGAATTTAAAACAAAATTTAAAAAAAGTTTTTTGTAAATAGCTTGCATCGAGCCAATAACAAAAACAAAATTTTAGAATTTAGAAGTTTTTTCAAAAAAAAAAATTAGCTTGCATCGACCCAAACACATCGAAATAAAAATTTAGACGTTTTTCAAAAAAAAAGTTTAGCTTGCATTGATGCGAGCTAAAAGATAAAAACTAAACAAAGTTTTTAAAAAATGAAAAATCATGCAGATGCAACGAAATAAAATTGTACAATTGTTGTTTTTGGTGTGAATTTTACCTCCAAGGGGATCTCCAACTGCGGCATCGAAACCAGCCGACACAAGTACAAGTTCCGGTGCAAATTCGTAAGCGATCGGAAGCACGATGCTGGTGAATGCTGCCAAGTACTCTGTGTCACCCATCCCACGGCGATTCCAAGGAACATTGACCGTGAACCCTTCACCAGGCCCACTGCCTACCGTCGTATAATTCGCGTCAGAGCGACACGGAAAAAATGTTCCGTTATCGTAACGGTGAATCGAAATGTAGAGAACTCGAGGGTCAGCGTCAAACATGTGCTGAATACCATTGCCGTGATGAACGTCCCAATCGACTATTAGAATTCTTTAAAAAAAAGTTTTTTTTTACTAAAACATTTGTTAAAAAATAGATTAAAAGCAGCGATTTTAAAAAAAAAATTACCTTTTCAGCCCATGATTCTCAATTGCGTATTTCGCTGCCAGCGCCACGTTATTGAAAAGGCAGAAACCGTGGGCCGTTTCTTCTTCAGCGTGATGTCCGGGCGGTCGCACAATGGCGACGCCAGACTGGCAGGCATCATCCATGACGTTATCAACAATCTAAAGTACAATGTGTAAATTGTAAAATATACACTAATTTAATTATCCAATGAACTAATTAATTAAATTAACAGACTATGATAAGAGGCAGACATAAATACGTACGATGTACAATGTACGATGGAAGACATTACAATAAGACATGGCAAATGAATCGCTGATTTTACTGATGTAACTTACGCTGAGAAGCGATCCTGCAGCGTAAAGCGCTGACTCGTATGAGTTGGAATTAAGGAAAATGGAATTGTAGCGTTCTTGAAGGTTGCAAAGGTCTTTACTAGACAAATTAGCACTATTTGTCATGCGTCGAATGTGCTCTTCTGCGTGAATTAATTGCAGTTCGTCCACAGTCGCCTTCCTGGCGTCAATTCGAAGACACCGTTCCACCAACCCGAAGGTCACATGACATGCGAAAATATTGGAAATTCTTTCAGGACATTCTGGATGACTACGAAAAAACATAAAAAAGCTTTAAAAATTTCCATTTTAAAAACATATCACTTCAGCATTGTTAGTTTTGCTGTATCATACGCCATTTGGACGTTTTTATGTCTGAG